>JAOBBC010069919.1:0-11394 GCA_025388495.1 Curcuma longa
TTCTAGATAATGCTAAACATAATTCTTTTTTTTAATGGAAATTGGATAGAAATTGTGATGCAGAGAAAAAATAAAATTTATTTTTATTTTTATTTCATTTTCTCTCATTTATTTGATTGTGATACATTTGACAATTTGTATGTAATGATGTCTAAAACAGTTGATCTTTAGCAAGATGATCGATGGTCTCCGTAGGGTAGGATGATAAACTCTAAAAGAACTCTTCGATTGAGAAGTTAGTTTGAAGAACTTTTCGTAAAAAGACAAAAATGGTGCCATAGAAAATTTGATGACAATTTACTGAACTGCGTTGAAAAGCTTCCGGAATACCCAAATCATGTACTTGAGTTTGGAAATTTCAAAATCACGTACTCATTTTCTATTTTATGCCTCGTCTCTTTTGCATGGTCGTCCGAATAAAAAAAAAGAAGCCTAACTACTTTTACCTTTTTTCTCGTAAAAACTCCATTTTTCGATGCAACCGAGCCATTTCCCGCTTCAACTTATTGTTTAGTTAAGTTTTTGATAACGGTAGTGACTAAACTTAGTTTTATGAAAGCTATTTGATTGAATTTTATAAAACTTGAATATTTTGTTCTCTTTAGGAAATTCAAAAATTTGTATTAACGTATGTACAAAAGATACAATTATCAACTTTGGAGAAATAGTTACATTGGATGAGCAAATTAGAACATTTATATGAGTCAAAATATCGTATCAAAATGGCGGTTATCACTATTATCAACAATACCGAGTGACCTCCTTGAGTCTTCAATCCCATGTCCAAGGGTAGAGTTGGGTGAACCTTCAAATGCGGGCGTAGCTCAGGAGCAGGAGACCTTGACGGAGCCCCCATTGCGATTGAGGATAGTATTGACCGATGACAGTGACAGTGTGGTGCCATTCTCCCATGATGAGGTGAGGTGACTAAGTCTGGGGGATCTGGTGGATTCAATAGCACTAGACTTGACTGGGTAAGAACTCTCAGAATCCTTTGTCAGGTTGAGGTAAGTTTTAAACATACTTTGATTCTCGCTATAGGTATGGGCCGAATTAATGGAGCTAACTTCTCAAGTTCCAAGGTTGTCCCTATCCAACACTCGACTAAGAGCTTGAGTGGATGAATTAGAAACTCGACCAATTCCTCCCAACCATAAATATGAGGAACTAAAGGTGGAGGTGCAGCGGCTAAAGGTGGAGCGGCTAAAGGCAGAGCTCGGGAGCCATGTGGAGCAACTATGTCTGAAGCAATAGGAATTGGAGGTCGTCCACACGGTGGTAGTCTCTTATAAGGATGAGTACAAAGCTCGCATGAAGGAGCTGGAGCTTAAAGTTTTTTAGAGAAGAAGAAACAAAAGAAAAAGGAGAAAAAAGTCATGGATGTGTTGGAGCGGGTTGAGGCCGAGTTAGAGGCTTGGGAGACTAATCTAAAGAAGACAAGCACCCTGCTAGAAAGGGAACTATCTGAGTCTAGATCTCAAAGGGCGAAAACAGAAGCCTTGGAGAGCAGTTTGAAAGCTCAGAAAGCTGAATTCGAAACCCGAAAAGGCAAGTTCGAGACTTTAGAGATGGGGAAGAGGGGTGTTGGGCTGCTAAGAAAGAGAAGATATATGAACAGCTTGGTGATCATGAATGGTTAGTTATGATTTTGAAGGAGCCATAAAATATATATGAGAAGCTGGCCACGTTCCCCCTGACCTTCCCTTAGACTTAGAGAAAGTCTTCAATGAGACCCTCCAGAAGACCTCGATGATATAGAGTAGGGTAGTTTTTATTTTTGTTCCCCTTTGGCAAGCTATAATATAACATCCAAATTTCCTAATAGAAACGAAAACTTCTTTGTCATGTTGAGTAACCTTTGTAACATAGATTACTTACTATTCTGTTGTGTTGAGTTGGGAATTAATATAATAATGTCTAAGTTTTGGAATGACATAAAATACTTATCTTTTGTAATATGTTGAGCCGAGTCGAGTAGAGTCGTGGAATCACATAGGAACTTGAGGTAGGCCCCTGAGCATCTCTGACTTGGCACAAGCAATAAGGGCAGTGAAAGGATTTGAGTGTTTCCTATAATTTTTGTAATAAAATAATATGTAAAGTTGGAAATAGAATGAAAACTTATCATTTGCAATGTTGAACAATCAGTTGGAGTGCATGTTAAGTCGAGAGAGTCATGGGATCACGCGTGGACTCAATGCACAAATTCAGACGGGAAACCAAGTGTTCTCTATGATCCTATTGTCAAAGTAATGTCAAGATTTGGAAGTAAAATGATAAACTTATCATTTACCCTGTTGAACAATTGGTTGGAGTGCATGTTGAGTTAGGAGAATCGTGGCATCACGCATGGACTTGGGGTATGGACCTGAGATCTTTGAATGCGTGGAAGCATGTGTATCTTTGGACTCGGTATAGGGACCCGAGGTCTTCGAATGTGTGGGAGCACATGTGTCTTTGGACTCGGTGTAGAGACCTAAGGTCTTCGAATGCGTGGGAGCATGCGAGTCTTTGGACTCAGTATAGGGACCTGATGTCTTCAAATGCATGGGAGCACACGTATCTTTGGAGTCGGTGTAGAAACTTGAGGTATTCGAATGCATGGGAGCATGTATGTCTTTGGGCTCGATGTAGGAGGTCTTTGAATGTGTGGGAGCAAGTGTATTTTTGGACTCGATGTAGGGACCAGAGGTCTCCGAATGCATGGGAGCACGTGTGTCTTTGGACTCGGTATAGGGACCCAAGGTCTTCGAATGTGTGGGGGCATGCGTATCTTTGGACTTGATGTAGGAGGTCTTAAAATGCGTGGGAGCACGCGTACCTTTGGACTCGGTGTAGGGACCTGAGGTATTCGAATGCTTGCAAGCACACGTGTCTTTGGTCACGTGGAAACCCACTAGTCTTTAGTCGTGTGGAAACATGCTAATCTTTAGTCGCGTGGAAACACACTAGTCTTTAATCGCATGGAAACACACTAGTCTTTATGTAATTTGAAAAGGAGATCTTTTACTACCGACGGGAAGGACAAGTAATGCGTGGGAGCACACATATCTTTGGACTTGGTATAAGGACCCGAGGTATTTGAATGCGTGGAAACACGCTAGTCTTTAGTTGTGTGGAAACACGCTAGTCTTTAGTCACATGAAAACACGCTTGTCTTTAGTCGCGTGGAAACACGCTAGTTTTTGTGTAATTAGAAAAGGAGATCTTTTACTACCGAAGGAAAGGAAAAGTAGGTCTTCGAATGCGTGGGAGCACACATATCTTTGGACTCGGTATAGGGACCCGAGGTATTCGAATGCGTGGAAACACGCTAGTCTTTAGTTGCATGGAAACATGCTAGTCTTTAGTCCCGTGAAAACATGCTTGTCTTTAGTCGCATAGAAACACGCTAGTCTTTGCGTAACTTGAAAATGAGATCTTTTACTGCTGAAGGGAAGGACAAGTACATAGTAAATGAGTGTTGCAACGAGAATAAAAAATGGCGAGTACCCGAGATCCCTAAATGCAATATGATCGCAAGTGTTTGACCTGCCATGGTCGACCAAGTCCTCTGCCATCCACGTCTTCTAGGTAGTATGCTCCTGAAGTCAGCTTGTGCATGACTCGGTAGGGTCCATCCCATTGAGGCTCCAGCTTTCTCACGTTGTCAATGGGCTTGATTTCCTTCCAGACAATGCCCCCGACTTGAAAAGAGTGAGGAATGACCCTTGTGTTGTAAGTTTAGTACATGCGCTGCCGATAGGCTGATAGACACCTTGACACCTTTTTTTTTGAGTCTTTGTGATTAGGTCAAGCTCGAGCAATCGTCTGTCGGGATTGTTAGGATCATAGGCTTGGACTCGGGTAGTCTCCATACCAATCTCTACGAGGATGAGTGCTTCTCTTCTGTACACCAGATGGAAAGGAGTCAGCCTCATGCTTTCTCTAGGAGTGGTTCTATAGGCCTATAGAATATTTGATAGTTCTTCAACCTAGCCATCGTTAATGTGATCGAGCTTTATTTTGAGCTCTCAAAGGGCTCTTTATTGGTCACCTTAGCTTGTCCATTGCTCTGAGGGTAAGTGACCGATGTGAAAGTCTACTGAATGTCAAGACCTTCACACCATTCTTTGAGCTTGCGCCCTTGAAATTGCCAATTGTTATCTGAAACCAACTTACGAGGGAGACCGTATCGATAAACAATGTTCTTCCATAAGAACTTGAGTACCACGTCTTCAGTTATTCGGGCTAAGGACTCAGCCGAGACCCACTTAGAAAAGTAGTCAACCATCACCAAGAGAAACTTCTTTTAGTTGGGTCCAGTTGGGAAGGACCCAACGATATCTATTCTCCACTGATTAAAAGAACAAGAAATAGTGGAGGTCTTTAAGAATTCTGTAGGAGCTCAGGAGAGGTTTTGATGTCTCTAATAGTTGACACATGTACAAACCAGCTGAGCTACGTTGACTTGTAGGGTCGATCAGAAATAACCAGCGAGTAGGACTTTGATGGTTAGAGTTTAACCACCCAAGTGATTGCCGCAACTACCCTGATGGACCTCAAGCATGACACACTCGACGTCCATGGGGCTGAGGCATCGGAGCAAGGGTCAAGGGAAAGTCTTCTTGTATAAACAATCCTCGATCAGGGTGAATCAAGCTGCCCACCTTTTAAGAAGTTGTGCTTGTTTCGGGTGGTCAGGTAGAATTCCATCCTTCCACCCTTCAAAAAGGAGATAAATGGAAGTCTCCAGTCAGTCAACTCGTCTGACACAAGCACTTGATTTATTTGCGTGATTAACTGAACCCGAGTGATCGAATCATCCGATGTCCATGTGGCCAGAGTGCTTGCTATCTTAGCAAGTTCGTCGGCCTTTTGCTTTTCAACTCTAGGTATTTTTCAAAGGATAAGTTTGAGGAATTCTATTCTCAATTCCTCGAAGGCCTTAGCATAACACAGAAGTCTGTCATTCTTGGTTTCAAAATTTTCTTTGAGTTATTGTATGGCTAGTTGAGAATCAAAGTGAATGATAACTCAAGAAGCACCCACCTATTTGGTAGCTCGGAGCTCAAACAACAATGCTTCATATTCGATCTCATTGTTAGAAGCTCGGAAGTTTAACTGATCAACCAACTACAATACCTCTTCGCGGGGAGAAATTAACAACACCTCTACTCCACTGCTGTATTTTGTAGCTAAACAATCTACGTAAATTTTCCAAGTTTCTATCAATTCTTGACTTAGGGGTTCATTCAAGAAGTTGGTCAATATTTGTGCTTTGATAACCATCCTTAGTTGATATTGGATGACATACTCACTGAGTTCTGTCATCCATTTGGTTACCCATTCGGAGGTTTCAGTATTAGTCAATGCCCGCCCCAAAATGTTGTTAGTGAGCACGATGATGGGATGAGATAGGAAATATGATCGTAGTTTGTGGGTTGTCATGACCAAAGCCAAGACTAATTTTTCCAAAGTAAAGTATCTGGACTCGACATCTTTCAAGAGATGGTTGGCGAAGTAAATAGGGTATTGAGTACTACCCTCTTATTGGAGTAGAATTGAACTGATGGCTCCCTCGGCTGCAGCTAATAAAGCCACAAAGTTTCCCCCACGACTGGCTTGGAAAGAAGAGGCAGTTGAGTCAAATAGGCTTTGAGCTCTATGAAAGTCTGCTTACACTTCCCGTTCCATTTGAACCGAGCCAACTTCTAGAGGACCTTGAAAAAGAGGCAAACTCTTGTTAGCTGATCTGGAGAGTGTAGTGACTCAACCGACCAACCTTTGTGTTTCTCTGAGATTTTTATGGGAGAGCATATTCTATAATGCTTGGACTTCTCGGTGTTAGCTTTAATCTCTCATTCAATTATGATGTATCCAAGGAAACACTCGCTTTTGATGCCAAGCGGTAGGAGGTCGACTGCTACTTGAGTGTTGCAATTCGGGTGATTGGGGTTGATTAACACATCTTCATGTTCTCCTATCGGTTGAGTTGGGGGGATACCGTGGATGAGCTGGACTTCAACTCTTGTGGTTCTCCGATTCTTTCACAAGTCAACTTGGACCATTTTCATGTAGCATTTCCTCGCTACTGTTTGGTCGCCTCTAACTTCGCCATCATCCACAGGAAACTTTATTTTCTAATGATAAGTGGAAACGATTGCTTGGAATGAGAGCAAGGCGGGTTGTCCTAGAATGATGTTGTAGTCGGATGGGGCATTGACTACTATACAGGCAGTGGTTCAAGTCCTTTTCAAGGGTTCTATGGCTCCACCTCATGGCCAGTGAATTAAAATAACTCTATGGAGATGGGTCGTAACTCATGTCGATCTATCTGCATCTGGTCGAAAGTCTATTTAAAAAGTACATTCACTGAGTTTCTCGTGTTGATGAAGACTCGAGCCACATTATAAATGGCTATGACAACCTGTATCACCAATACATCTTCATGGGGAGTAGTTATCACTTCCAGATCTCAGGGGCAGAAACTTATCAAGGGAGCCTGTTTCCGTTCGAGATTTGGTACTGATCCCATAACTCTCGAGCCTTTGGCTATGAGTCTTCCTAGCGCGATTTGAACCTCCATTGGTTGAGCCTTTTGAGATCATGTTGATGTCCTGTCGACACGGGGATCTCTTCTATCACCTCTGGGATTGGTTACATGGCGATGTTGAGCCAGCTCTCGAGACCGAGACCTCCATCGCGAGGACGTGTCTCTTTGTCGATTGGCAATTGGTGATTTGGTGATTCTCTTTCATGATCAGACCGATGTTTTGGATTCTCACCGCTGACATATCGGATGGGTGATCGTCGAGCTGGCCTTGAGGCGATCTTCAAGTGGGCAAACACTCATTGGCTACACGATGAAACTCTCTAGCGTATTGCTGACACTCATAGGCAAAGTGTCCTTGACTGCGGTGATAGGTGCAAAACTGCTTAGGGGGCTCATTATTCGACCTATTGGAGTTGAGGTTTTGAGTCATGTTGCCTCCATAGCCTCCACTGTCCTCAGGCCTGCTCGAGTCGGGCCATACTAATGGTGCATGAATGAATCCTTGTGCTGGAGAGGTGGAGGAGGAGCCTTGTGCTCAGACTGAGTCGACGCTAATGTCAGCATCATGCCCTCCTTCTTCCTTGAGGTTTGAGCTTCTTCCACATTGATATATTTTTACGCATGCCCCAACAGAAGGTCAAAATTTGCCGAAGGCTTTTTGACTAGAGATTGAAAGAGGTCTCCTTCTTGTAATCCTTGAGAGAAGACGCTAATGAGCACTTTAGAGGTAGCTGCACATCCATGGTCATTTTATTGAATTGATGAATGTAATCTCTTAGGTTTTTTTGGTGGTATGCTTTAAAGCAAATAGGTTGAGCGGTGTCTTTTGTACCTCTTGCTGCTAGCGAAGTGCTGCAGGATACAATCTTGAAATCGAAAAAGGTTCGAATTGATGCAGTCGGTAGCAGTCGAACCATCGATGAGTGAGACTAGATAGAGTCCATAGAAAGACTCTGCACTTGACGCCGTCAGTATATTGATGCAGCATGATATTCTTCTCGAATCAACCTAAATGGTCCTCAGAGTTGGATGATCCATTGTAATCCCCTAGCTAGGGCATCTCAAAAATTATGTGGCAATTCATCATTCAGGATGTGGCTTGAGAAGGGTGTGTTTTCCGCAGGTACAAGTTATTTGCCTTTGTTCCGTTTCGGAGGCGGTGTTTCTCTCTCCCTCGACCCGTCAGAGTGTTCCTCCAACAGGATCGGAGTCTTACTATTTTGTTTGGCGAAGATGACATGGAGAGGGTCCGTTGGACACCTCGAGATTTGGTTGGGGGCAGGCGGCACCTCGGTGGATGCATTAGGAATCTCTTCAAGAGTTTGATTTTTTTTGGGGAATTCTTTGCAGAACCTATTGCACAGCTTGATCAATCAATACTTGAAAGTCATCTCTGGCAATGGTGATAATCTCACCATGGATTGTGTTTCTTGCTGAATCAGGGTCCTTGACAGTTCTTCCGAATACCACCATCTCCACGTCTTAGTTCAAGTGAATTCCAATAGACGTCGCCTATTTGTTCCTGTCTGAGACTGCAATCTGGTGAATCCGCGGAAGGCAATTGCTGAGGAGGTGAAATTGTAGACTTTGACGACAAAAAAAACGACGGGCTGAGGATGAGGAAGACACTGGAATATCTGCAACATTCAAGCAAAAGTTAAAATGGGCGTCAAGAGGGCTCATCGTGACAACTCCAATGATCATGTTAGCATAGGGACTGAGAGAAGATAAAAGTAATAAAACTTATGTAACAAGAAAAAGATGGGCTCCCTTGGCGCGTATGCCTTAAGATTTATATAGTTGTCAAAAGAGCATCTTCATATCAAAAATAATGGAAAATTAGATTTAACTGTTGTTACTTGCTTTTCCACTCGCTGAATATCACATGTACATAGGAGAGCATATGAAGAACTAAGTCTGATTGTTTCTTTATTCACCGGTGGTATAATGTTTAGGAATATTTACATTAATCGTTAATAGGATCCTGTAGGATGGCGGAATTGATGGAATTGAGAAATTTGAGTCTTCTAGAATTAGAATGGTCGAGCTAATCGAGGAGTCGAGTGGCATGAGAATAGGAACGTGACGGAGGAGTGTAAAAGGTCTCGTCAAGTTTTTATGGACATTTTATTTATTTATTTATTTATGTTATTTTTGCATGAAGTTAATTGGTCCGAATTGGTGTGTGAATTAGAGGGGTAAACCAAATCGTGTCAACCACACATAGTTTAAACGTACGTAGTTCCAAGTGGTCGTGCCTAGTTTAGCCTATCAATGAGTTCAATTAGTCGGGCGATGAGATCATCATTTTTGAGCACTGATCGATCTTCTTTAAAATTAATCTATTTAAAGAATTGAATACTTGAATTATATATTAAAAAAATTATAACTACTCCGAGTATGTCTAAGATCATGAGTCTCCACTCACATGAGCATATGGTGCCCGGTCACAAACAAATTGAGCGGAAGGAATTGAATCCATGCTCAACATATATAGTCTATTTGAAATTGAGTTGAGCTAGACTATGTACACCTCTGGAGCATAATTGAGTTAATTACGACGGAGTAGATTTACAGAAGAGGACAAAGGTTCGAATCTCGGCGAAGCAATTACAATTTCTCAATTTACTTCATCATAGATGGTCGTGAGGCTGACCATGTGAGACTGCTGGGGTGACGGATTCCACTTTTTACAGAAGAGTTAGACTACGTACACATCAAAATCAAAATGATCAGTCGTGCGTAATCAAATATTTCATTAACTTCGAGTGGTTAAGATCGATGATAGATGTATCTCTTGACCTAGCTAGAGCATTATGTTACTTTCAAAAATAATGATATGTTTACTTTTCTAGATAATGCTAAACATATTAGAAATTGGACGGCAACGGTCAGGCAGAAGAAAACAAAACAAATGTTTATATTTATTCTCATTTCCCTTTCTCTTATTTATTTGATAATTGTGACATATTGGACAATTTCTACGTATAATGATGCCAAAAAGAATAGGTCTTTACCACGTGATCGAACGTACGCTAGGGAGGACCGAACGTCTGCTAGGGGGAGGACCGAACGCGTATAGCAAGTGACACGGTCGAACGAACGTACGCTATGGGGAGGACCGAACGTAAGCTAGGGGATGAATAATACACAACAGAAATAATAAAAGAACAAAACACAAAAATACATTTTAAATTTTATTTGATTCACAATCCGCAACTATTGTTATATTCAAAGCTACGTCTCAACGTGAGCCTTACTATTTTTTTTCTTTTCGAATATCTTTCAATAGTGTAGAAATCTCTTACAAAATTATCAAACAAATAAATAATTGGCCAAATAATAGATGAGTAATAGAATAATCAAAATTTACTAGATCTCCTTTGGAACTTTGAATGCAACGACGCTCTTCCTAGATTTCGCGAACAGAGCTGGAGAGTACCTAGTCTTATGAGAGCTTGAGATGATGAATTGCTAATGATAATGAAGAACCTTGAGCCTCTGACACTATTAATCATATTTTCTCTACTTGTTAACGTGGCACTTGTCCAGTCGCCTAAAGGCCTTAGCTTCCGAGCGCTTGGACTTCCACTTACTTAACTCCTAATTTGATCCGCTTCGACTTTGGATCTGATGACTTGGCGACTTTCGATCACCGGACATACCTCCAGTTGCTTAATTGGAGCTTGATCAAACTTGATTTGTTGACAACCTGGCTCGAATTTGATCTCATCTGGTCATTTCAGTCGCTCAAAATTATTTCAATCTCCTGAAACTTTGAATCAACTATATTATTTTCGGTCGCTTGGAGCCTCTGAGTTTACTGTCAACTTCCTTCAAAACAAAGTTAAACAAACATACAAAATATACTAAGTCTAGCATTTGGTCTACCAGACATATTAGGTTTCTCATTTGCTTAAAGTTCACTCCTCCAAAATTTCTCACTACCTAGAGTTTTCCTTTTGTCAAATATCCGATCACCTTTAATTTGCTTGGACTCTTCCCTTGCCACACATTATCTTTGATTTGTTTGGATTTTTTCTTTTGTTTAGATCAACTTTGACATGTCGGAACTTTTGACTTATCTAATCTAAGTCAGCCTTGACATGTCAAGACTTCTCACTCTTCTACTAAGCATTTGATCATCTTTGATCTATTTGAATCTTACCACTTATTTTCAAATATATGATCAATCTTAATCTACTTTGATCAACCCTGGATCAATCTTGACTAAACTCATTAAACATAGAGGATGATTGTACTAACAATCTCCTTACTAAACACACATATTTGATCAAATTTAAATATATTATCGAACATCAAAATATTAAAAGTTAATTGCACCAATAAAAGATGATCGATAGATGATAAACTCTAAAAGAACTCTTTAGTCGAGAAGTTAGTTTGAAGAACTTTTGGTAAAAAGGCAAAAATGATATCCTAGAATATTTTTAAAAATAATACTTTTTTATATTAATTTTATAGTCTAATGATCATATTTATACAAGTTATTCATAGAACTTAAATATATTATACTTCAACAGAAAGGTAGAATCCGTCATCCCAACAGTTCTATACGATCAATTCTATGATTATTTGTGTGAGGAGATAAATTAGAAAGTTACAATTAATAAATATGCTATACAATAGTTATAAAAATCACGTAAATTATAAATCATAATACTAAAGTATTATTTATATGCCAAACTTTAATGATTAAAATCATTTATAATTAATATTTATATTGTTGTTTAAGATGATAAGTGTATCTCTTAGCTTGACCTAGAATATGATGTGACTTTTGAAGACGGAGATAAGTTTATTTTTCTAAATAATGCTAAACATAATTCTTCTTTTGA
>JAOBBC010070021.1:0-11393 GCA_025388495.1 Curcuma longa
AGCGAGGAGAGGAGACGGAAGAGATCAGGGTTCGGGGGAGTACCTTCGGAGGCAGTGGAGGGGTTTCCTTTGGCCGTCCACCTGCATGGATTGCCGGCCGCGGAGTTCGCCTCGGGGTCTGGAGGGCCGAAGGCTTCATCGCTGTCGGTGGAGAGCGGAGGGAAAGCAATAGCCAGCTCGTTCGAAATTTGAAATCCTTTATATAGTCCTTGTTCGCCACTGGGCTGGGCCTAATGTGGATTCTTTAATAGGCCGTTCTCGGAGCAGTTTAGACACAATTTTCAGTTTGCCCCTATAGTTTATCAACAATTACGGTATACCTTCCTTATTTTGGAATCTAAAATGATTGAGATGAAATGAAAAAAAAACAAAGATTAAGATGATATTCTTTAAACCATATAAAATAAAATTTATCCAAATATTTTTTAAAAAAAAAGAAATTGCATTTCACCTCTCACGCAAATTGCTCTCGTTAGAATTGATGCGCGTGACATGATTGAACTTAGTTAAATTGTTCACGTCAATTATAATTATTCCCAAGAGTTCCTAGATTCATTTCATGAGTGAGCATTTCCTTAAAATCAATCAAACTAAATTTTTTTCAACCAATCAAATGGGTTGATTTTTAATATTATAATTGAATAAATTGAATTGATAAAAAAATTGAATAATTTGATCAGTAACTCAATTAATCATTTTTAAAAAATATATATATATTAAAGTTTTTAAATAAAAATGTAATTGTTTTTAATAATATATATTAAATTATTAATAATAATAATTTAATCAATTTAACCGAATTTTAAAATTCATAATGGAAATGAAACTAATTTAACTAAAATAATTAATATTTTTTAAAAAAATAAACTATCAAATAGATGGAACTGAATTTTTTAAATTAATTTGATTAATCAATTATTTTTATTGAATTTAAATTTTGCTCGGCCCTAGTTTCACCAACTCCCACTATGTTTTTTCTATAACAATAGAGATTAACCTAATATCATCATTACATATTGCAATGATTTGATTTGAAATTTAATAAACCATGAAAAAATTTTCCTCTTCTTCTATCACAGAGTTTTTGTTTCTGTTTGAGATCGCCTTCCGGACAAATCACCGGCCACCTAGCTTATAAGTTGACAGTCAAAGTAATCCCCACAAGCAGCGAAAGAAGAGGACGATGGATTTTGGCGCGCCACCAAACGCTAAACTACAAGAAAAAAAAAAAGAGGATGAAAATGAAGGTCAGGAGTGTCCTGACTCAACTGCTCTGACGCTCAAGTCAGATCCTTAATCAGAGAGGGAGGAGAAAACGCGAGAATGTAGAGAGAATGAATGCGATTTTATGCGCGTGTACCTGTATCCGCGAGAAGTGGGGGAGTTATATAGACTTATGAAAGAGAAAAATGAAAAACTGTCATATCTTAATTAAAGAGAATATCTCTCAATAGAGATCTTGTCAACGAAGATGTCTCATCTAGATAAGAGGAACATCTCATCACCGCTGTAGTAGCGAAGAGTCTTATCACCCATACCTGATACGGTATCAGACTGCACTATCATAGCGCATCAATGGGGTAGATGAGCTACCCGAGATATTCCATGATTGCATGTGTCCTTCTGGCGATAGTCTGCCCAACTAAATGAGGAAATGAGCAGAGTTGGTTGAGCGTGGTGTAGGCACTGAGTAGGGAGAGTGCAGACAACAGAGAGAGCCCGAGCTGAGGTCAGCTGAAACAAGCTTTGAGGCCGAAGTAGGGCTTGATATGGTCGGGAGGAGACTCGGTGGAGCAGCTTGGTCTCAGAACTCGAAGTTGGGTGTCGAACCGGAGTTAGCCTTTGAGAGGAGTCAGGAGTCGGGAGCAGGATCCCAAGCTGAGCTGGATACCGAGTCGAGTGTAAGATCCTGATCTACGCCGGTTGTCGAGTTGGGGCTCGACCACCTTTCCCGAGTTAGGAGTGTGAGCGTAAAGCCGAGTCGGGGCGTGGGACCAAGTTAGTCAATCCTGGAATCAAATCTGTTGTCTGACATGTCGTCTAATCAGATCGGATCTTGACCTTCTGGACTAAGTCATACCACCCCATAACACGAGCCTCTCCACAAATCTAGTCGAAGGAAGCGTGAGACAAACTGACTAGACCAGTTTTTCCAGTGTGAGCTCGAGTCAGACCTGAGTCGAGAGAGTCGTACGCGGGTTGTTAACCCAGGCACGCATGGGGAGCTCCACTGAAGGATATTCTCCTTAATTAAAATAAGACAGTTTTCTCATATTTTTCTTTTATAGGTCTATATAACTCCCCGACCTCTTGTGGATACATGTACGCATGTATAGAATCACAAGTATTCATTCTCTGTACATTCCCACGTTTTCTCCTCCCTCTCTGGTCAAGGATCTGACTTGAGGATCTGACTTGAGCATCGGAGCGGTTAAGCCAAGGCTTCCTAGCCTCCGTTCTCACCATCTTCTTCTTTCTTGCAGTTTAGTGTTTGGTGGTGTGCCAAAATCCATCGTCCTCTTCCTTCACTGCTCGTGGGGATTACCTTGACCGTCAACCTACAAGCCAGGTGGTCAGTGACTTGTCTGAAAGACGGTCTCAAACAGGAATATATTTGGCGCCGTCTGTGGGAACCTCACTTATCCTGAATTGAGACGTTCCCATGAACCGACCAGCTATCATCACCATGACGCATGACGAATTCAACCAGATTATGGCCACTGCTGTCCAAGCGCCCTCACAGAATCAGCTCAGAGCCCTACATCGCCATCCAAAATACCAACCTTGTCCGCCGAAGTATCTCAAATATCGACTCGAAGGCAGCAACCACCAGTAGAGGTGCCGCAAGCCCCTCCGGTAGCACTCCTCTAGAGAACAGACGACCATGGCATGCCCATGGAGTCTGCAACAGGCAGGACTCCTCCCAGGGATTCAGCCAGGGGCAAAGGACCCTGGCTAGGGGAGGCAAGCAAACCCGAGAGCTCACCTTTCACTCGGCGTGTACTGGAGGAGAAGCTACCTCGCCACTTTCGAATTTCATAGCTCGCCGACTACACCAGAGCTACTGACCCGCAAGATCATATAGGGAGGTTCGAGAACGCTACTCTGCTACACCAATACATCGACGACACCAAGTGTCGTGTTTTCCTGACCATGCTAGCTGGATCGGCCTAGCAGTGATTCAGCTGACTCCCTCCCACCTCCATTCGAACCTTTGTTGACTTCAAAGCCTCCTTCCTGCGGCATTTTACCACTAGTAAAACGTATCGCAAAATGGCCATGGACCTCTTCTCCCTCAAGCAGAAGTCACGGGAAACCCTAAAGGAGTATGTACATTGCTTCAACTAAGTAACCCAAGAAGTGCTCTCGACCGCCTTCGAGGTTCTTGTGAGCGTCTTCTCATAGGGACTGTTGGAAGTAAACTTCTTCATATCACTGATCAAGAAGCCACCGGAAAACTTCGATGTGTTGCTGAGTCAAGCAGTCAAAAACGTTAATATGGAGGAAGCCCAATCTGTTCGACGGAAAGACATGGAGGCGAGCCATCACACAGCGCCCAACCGCAATGTCCCAGTCATCATTCGACTAGACCAAAGGCCGCTATCTCGGCCTCTGAGAGGATATGAAACAGGATCCCATTAGATGCCTCCAAAGACAAGCCATAGAGCCATCTAGGCTGTCGACGCCACTCCTGTCTGGTCCCAGGACCCAATCGATGGCTCTCTCATTTTTGCATTTATCATCAGTTGAGAATCCATGCTCTACTCACGAGTGCCATCAATATGCTCGTGAACTTTGTCAAGCCACCAAGCAGCGCTCTAGAAGGTAGCCCTCTCCCTCGCGATCCCAAAGACCTCTAGTCGGCTGACCTCCTCGGGGCCTGTAGCAGCTTGCCACCTCAAACTCATAGATGAGACCGCTCTCCTAGGCGTCCCACCCAACTGACGCATCCTGGCACCTCTCGATGTCCTGCTAGGACCGATCGTGAAGTTCGATGGGACGACAACAAAGAAAATGCTTCCCGAGGTGACATCCACATGATCACCAAGGGATCAACTGGAGAGACTCTAATCGGGCCAGAAAGGCGCACGACCGACAACTCAAATCCTACGGAGTCAGTACCAAACAAAGGGAGTAAGAGGGCCTTCAAATAGGCTTCGAGCCCCAAGACCTGAGAGAGATAGAAACCCCTCACGACGATGCCCTCGTCATCCACGCCACCATCGCCAATTACAATGTAGTCCATGTCCTCGTCGGCATAGATAGCTTCGTCAATATTATTTTTAAGAAAGTCTTCGACCAAATGCAGATAGATAAGGTCGAATTACAACCTATGGCCACCTCCTTGTTCGAATTTATGAGTCACAAGGTATGACCCCTTGGCCAAATTAGCCTCACCATATCTTTGGGAGAAAAGCCCTTGCGAAAGACTCGACGCACTTTCTTCATCGTAGTGGATGCCCCCTTCGCCTACAACGTGATATTGGGGAGATCGGCCCTGAGTGCTTTCCAAGCAGTGGTCTCCACTTTCCACCAGAAGATGAAGTTCCCAATCAGAGACCAGGTAGGCAAAGCTCGGGGAGATCAATTGATCTCTCGAAGATGCTACATAGATATGGTCTGAATCGATGCAAGGAAGCACCGCAAGATTCAGGGAGGCGAAATATACGTCGTACAAGAAGCACCCGTCTCTCTAGTTATCGAAGACAAAAAACTACAGCAAATCCACCCCAATCGAGCTGAGGCAACAGTGCAAGTAGCTGTCAACCTATCGCCCGAGACTAAGAAGGAGTTGAGTATGTGCCTCTCCCGCAACTAGGATGTCTTCGCCTGGTCAACCACGGACCTTACCGGTGTCTCTCCCTCCGTAGTAATGCACCGCCTCAATACACTCCCAGAAGCCCGACCTGTCAAGTAGAAAAGGAGGCACTTCGGGCTCGAGCAGAACTAAGTGATCCGAGTCGAAGTCCATAATCTGTTGGAAGTTGGGCATATCAAAGAAGTACATTTCACAGCCTAACTATCCAATGTGGTACTCGTCCCCTAGCCCGACAACAAGTGGTGAGTATGAGTGGACTTTAGAAATCTCAACAAGGCCAATTCGAAGGACTACTACGCCTTGCCTCGCATCGACCAATTGGTGGATTCAACAGCAGGCTGTGAATATATTTGTATATTAGACGTTTATCAAGGCTATCATTAGATTCCTCTAGCTGTGGAGTATCAGGAAAAGGTTAGCTTTGTGACAGCCGATGACGCTTTTTGTTACAATGTTATGTCATTCTGGTTAAAGAATGCAGGAGTCACATAACAATGTCTAATGAACCGAGTCTTCCAACAGTAAGTGGGGTGGAATATTGAAGTCTACGTCGATAATATACTCATCAAAATGGCTCAGGTGAAAAACTTAATCCCCGGCATAGAAAAAACATGCAACACCTTGAGGCAGTACGGGCTCAAATTGAACCCCGGCAAGTGCATCTTTGGTGTTAAAATTGATTGGTTCCTTGGATACGTTGTGATCGGACAGGGGATAGAGGCTAACCCTGAGAAGGTCCAAGTACTCACAAGCATGTCTCCTCCCCGGAACCTCCAAGAGGCTCAACAGTTGGTAGGGCATATCACTGCCCTCTCCCAGTTCATTTCTAGGTCGGCTGAGTAAAGTTTGTCCTTCTTCAAAGTACTACGGAAAGCTTACCGATTGGAGTGGAATGAAGCTTGTGATAAGGCCCTCGAGGACCTCAAGGCTTATCTGGTGCAGTTGCCTCAGTTATCCATGCCTCTGCCAAGGGAACCACTATGGGTGTACCTCTCAGCCATCGAGTGGGTAGTCAGCTCGGTCTTAGTCAAATAAGAAGGTCAAGTTCAATATCTCATCTATTTCTTATGTCACTTGCTGAAAGATGTCGAACCCCGATATACTGGCTAGAGCTTGGTCTTAACCACTTGCCAACTCAGGCTCTACTTTTTGTCCCACCCGATCACGGTAGTGACTAACAACTTGGGATGAGTATTAACTCACCCGGAAGTCTCGGGAAGACTTATCAAATGGACTTTAAAGCTCGGCGAGTATAATATTCAATACAACCTCACATTGCTATTAAGGCTCAAGCTTTGGTCGACTTCTTGACTGAGATCCCAAACCCGATTCGGAAAGCATATGCAAAATCTTCGTGGATAGCTCGACATCTAAGCAAGGCAGTGGAGTAGGGGTCTTGTTGATTTCTCCCTGAGAAGAACTGATACAACTTTCCATTTGGCTAAACTTCAGGGCCTCCAATAATGAAGCCGAGTATAAAATCTTACTGGCCGACCTACAAGCAGCGAAGTAGGTCAGCGCGGCTCGGGTCCTGATCCATTCCAACTCGCAACTGGTGGCTCGACAAATTAAGAGAAACTTTGAGGTCAAAAACGACTAACTCAAGAGATATGCTGAAGCCTTCAACAAATTGAAAGCTGAGTTCCAGGACATCTGCCTGCAAAAGATCCCCTGAACTGAAAATTACAAAGCAGACGAGCTAGCCAAGATAGCTAGTTCCTTGATGGAATGGACGACTAAGGAACCTATCGCACAAGTCCCCCTAATAACTCAGATTGACCAACCAACAAGTCAGCTGGAGCAAGAAGATTAGAGGACTCCTCTCTTGGCCTTCCTGCAGAAAGGCGAGGTGCCCGCCGATTCAAACTAGACTCGCCTCCTCAAAAGAAGAGTCGCTCACTTCACCTTGGTAAGACACCATCTGTACCAACGAGCCTTCTCATGCCCTTTGCTCAGGTGCCTCCGCCCCGAGGATGTCGAGTATGTCATGCAAGAAATTCACCAAGGCTGCTATAGAAATCATATCGGAGATCGAACTCTAGCTCGAAAAGTTCTTTTAGCTGGTTACTTCTGGTCGATTTTACAAGTCGACACAGCTAGATTGGTGGCCACTTGCATTCATTATCAAAAGCATCAACTCATCACTAAGCATCCGACCGAGCTTTTGAAGACATCCGCCACTTTCTGTCCTTTTGATCAGTGGAGTATGGACATAATCGAACCTTTTCCACTAGACCCCAACAAAAGAAATTCCTCCTGGTCGTTAGGAATTACTTCTCCAAGTGGGTTGATGCTAAGGCCTTAGACCGAATCACTAAGGATGTCGTGCTCAAGTTCCTTTGGAAGAACATCATATGTCGATACGACATACCTCACCGACTAATCTTGGACAACGGCCGACAATTTCAGGGGAAGAAGCTCAAAGAATGGTGCAAAGGCCTCAACATTCAACAAGCTTTCACGTCAGTGGCCTACCCTCAAAGTAATAGACAGGCCGAAGTGGTCAATCGGGAGATAGTGCACGGGCTCAAAACCAAGCTTGATCACGAAAGAGGCAACTGGGTCGAGGAGCTGTCTTGCATCCTTTGGTCCTACCGTACTACATCTCATAAAAGCACTGGTATGACCTCATTCCACTTAGTCTACAAGGGCGAAGTTGTGGTCCCCATTGAAGTCGGAATGGAATCGGACCGGCGAAGGCTCTACGATGAAGATAATGGCGGGCGAAGACTTATGGAACTCGATTTAGTCAGTGAAGCCTGAGACAAGACGACTGCTCGCTTGGTGGCATACCGATAGAGGATATGCCACACTTACAACAAAAAAGACATCCCCCGAACCTTCCAAGTCGGAGACCTCGTGTGGAAAAAAGTAAGGCCAGTAGGAGATGTCGGTAAGTGACAACCCTAGATTGGTATATGTCACGAGTAGGGTTGCAAATTAGAATTTATAAATTTATCGAAAACCCACAATAAATTCAAACAAATATAATATAGGGGCCTCGAGTCGTATTTTTCCAAGGACTAGTAGACAATTGTGTGAATTGAGCTTGGGTGTGTCGTTCTTTTTTTTTTTAGGATTTTCTATGAAAATGGGGTTTTGGTGTTTTCAAATCAAAATGCAAATGAAAGAAATTAAAACAGGAATGAATTAATGACACTTGCAAGTAAAACTGAATTATCGCTAACCTAGAAATGCAATGCAAGAAATTAAGAGAATTGAAAAGCTAAACTAAGACGAAAAAGATTAAGTTTAAAGAAACTAATCTAGCTTGCAACGATCAAACAAATATGTAATCTAACTAATCACTACAATTCAATAACACCAACAATAAAAACTTAACCCATAACCTTGAAACCCGAGACCTACATTCGGAACAGTGACTTGGCCCAAAACATTTATCTCGGATTTTAATTTTGAAACAAAGCTAAAACAATTTTAAAACAACTAGCTAACCGAATTCACTGAACTAACATCAACACCAATCCTTAAGCTGTAAAACCCTAACAAACTGATACGCGGGATAAGAATGGCACGAAACAGTGCTAACAATTCAGATTATCAGATATCAAATTCGGATGGCAAGAAAAGTTAGAGCTAAGCTAAGCAAATTCTATGTAAATCTGAATCCAAACCAAGACTAAACACTAATGGATAACCAAATTAACAAGGTTGTTAAGACACGAGATTAACAGAAACATTCAAAATCAAACTTTCAGAAACCAAACAAAAATCAGAAACAAATTCATCCCAGCCTTCCCTTTCCTTAGTTTCTCCTCAATTTGGCGTCAACAAATGGCCTAAACCAACAATGTGGATTCGACAATCCCTTTGGAAGCTCGAAGATGGTCAATGGTGTGGTTTTCTCGCAGCCAGAACCGTGAACAGCCCGAAGAAACCCTCTCCTACGCTGCACAGAGCTTGGTGCCGATGGTGTCAGCTGGCAAAACTGGATTTCTCTCCTCCTCCTTGCGCCGATGAGCTTGCTGAAGCCTTGGACATGTTTCGCGGTCTTCGGAGAACCCCTCGTGGACGCGCGACTTCGGATCGTTCAGCAGCTCGCCGGAAACACAACGAACAGAGGGTTGCAACGCCGACGAAACCCTCCCCGGCGAGCGTCGTCCAGCTGCCTATTTTCACCCAACGAAGCGGCTTCAGATTCCTCAAGGACCGAGGATTGCAATGAAATCGAAAATTCGGGATGGGACCTTGCCTTCAGCTACGTCGTCGAGCAGAGGAATCGCTCGGGAGAAGATAAACAGTGGCGCAGCCACTGTTCACTTCCTAAGTTGGTACTTTAATACCCCCGATTAATCAACCAATCTGGACCGTCCAATCTTGATCCTGTGATTGAGCTTTGATCTGGGGTTTAGGGTAGCCTAGGATTTGTGAAAAATTCAGGAATATTGATCAGACTTGAGTTGGGTCATGTCTTCCATGTGGCTTGATCAATTTGGACAAATTTGACTCGATTTGACCACGGTTGAGCTTGAGTTGGATCCGATTTGAACCCTACAATCAATTAAACTCAATTAATGTAAAATTTACCATTAAATCATGAAAATTATAATCAAACTTCAGATTATGCAATATAGGACAAATACGATCCAATCGATTCATTTTATAATTTATTTTCATGTAAAAGTCCAAAAATAAATCGATTAAAATATATAAAACCCTAACTCATCAGTAAGCTAGAACCGCACTGGGGAGGCTCATACCGAGTCATCTGTAAGACGAGCTCAAGCGCCAATTACTTAGCTGATCCTGAAGGCAAGGAGCTGACTTAGCCGTGGAACTCCGCCCACCTGAGGCCCTACCAAGTTTAAGCCGACAACCCTTAGAGAACAAACTCTGAGTGACCCTGATCGACTCCCCCGTTATGTATACTCTTTTGGACTCTCTTAGATAACTCTAATAAATATATTCTCCTTGTAGGCCGCTTATGTTCTCGAGTCTCTCCTTATATCCCCTTGATCTCAGACCAGTGGCGCTCCGAAGCTTATATCCCCCTAGTCTCGGACCAGTGGCGTTCCTCAGCGTCTGCCATTCTCAGGGTTTACTCTTTTCCGACTCAGACATAGTCGTGGATTGAGCTCTCTATATCCCTCTAATCTCGGACCAATGGCGTCCCAAAGCTTATATCCCCTAGTCTCGGACTAGTCTCTCAGCATCTGCCCTTCTTAAGGTTCAACCTCTCCCAGCTCGGGCATAATCGCGAATCGAGTTCTTTATGTCCCCTTAGTCTAAGACCAGTGGCGTCCTTCAGCAATTGCCCTTCTCAGGGTTCAACTTCTCCCGACTCAAACATAGTCACGGATCGAGCTCTTTATATCCTTCTGGTCTCGAACCAGTGGCATCTCGAAGCTTATATCCCTGGGTCTCAGATCAGTGACGTCCCTCAACAACTGCCCTTCTTAGGGTTCAACCTCTTCCCGCTCAGACATAATCACGAATTGAGCTCTTTATATCCTCTGGTCTCGAACCAGTGGTGTCCAGAAACTTACATTTCCCTGATCTCTAACTAGTAGCGTCCCTTAGCAACTGCCATTTTTAGAGTTTAATCTCTCCCGACTCAGACATAGTCACAGATCGAACTCCTTATATACCCTGATCTTAGACGAGTGGCACCCCAAAGCTTATATGATCCCTAG
The DNA here is from genome assembly GCA_025388495.1 of Curcuma longa. Classification (NCBI taxonomy): domain Eukaryota; kingdom Viridiplantae; phylum Streptophyta; class Magnoliopsida; order Zingiberales; family Zingiberaceae; genus Curcuma; species Curcuma longa. Next base: position 10,474 of record JAOBBC010070021.1, read on the forward strand.
TCTCGAATCAGTGGCATCCCTCAACAACTACCATTTTCAAGATTCAACATTTTCCTGCTCGAACATTGTCGTAGATCGAGCTTTTTATATCTCCTTTAATTTCAGACCAGTGGCGTCCCAAAACTTACATCCCTCTAGTCTCTAACTAGTGGCGTCTCTCAACAACTATCCTTCTCAAAGTTCAACCTTTTCCGATTCGGACATAGTCGCGGATTGAACTCCTTATATCCCTGTCTCGGACCCCTGACGCCCTTCAACAATTATCCTTTCCAAGGTTCAACATTGGTATTTTTTTTAGAAAATCAAATAGATGAAGAATTGATCAAGAATATCCAATACTCATGATATAACACAATAACAATTCTATAAAAACAAATATTTTAAAATTATTTTTAACCATTTTTTTAAATAAAATATATTGAACTACTATTTTGATATTTAAAAAAAAAAGCATATCCTTTTTAACAATAATAATGATAATAATAATAATAAGCGCCCTTTCAATTTTTACCCTGCCAAATTTAAGAATATTAATTCCAGTGAAACTGATATGGAATGGAAAAACAAACCAACTGTTAACGTGAGATGATCTGCCATAGACATTGTTATTTTGAGTTCCTATCCACCAATTAAAGACTCGTGATTTAAAAAAAAATTCAAATCCTGCACCTTGGGTTCTTTGGTAAAATGCCGAAAAATGAAAGGCAGATTGTCTACCAAGTAAAAGCTGGCAGAACATAAGAGGGATAGGCGTCGTATTTACAAACCAGAGAGTGCACAGCATCAGAGCCAGCAGTTTCCCCAAAGTTAGCGATTCCAAGTTCATTGGCATGGATGCCACCCGTGACAAAGGCAGATGATATCCCACTTGCTTGCGCACCTTTTATGTCATGGTGGAGGGAGTCTCCCACGGCGATGCA
>JAOBBC010070124.1:0-11391 GCA_025388495.1 Curcuma longa
AGGTCATCATGTAGAAAGAAATTTTTGATATTCATCTAAAATATTTTCAAATTCTAATAAACAACCGAAGAAAAGAAAAGTGAATTGAGATAATCAACTGGTAAAATGCCTCAGTTCTATATACAAATCTCAATGTATTCATGAAAAGATAGGTTGAACACCATGTAGAGAAACAGGCCTCTGTGTTCCATGTGAAAGAATAACAAATATCTCATTCATGGCTTATTTCCAATGGGATTCACCAGGAACATCACGTTGCATTATGAGAAGAATTCCCTTGCAGGACATAGACAAGACAAACTAGTGAAAAAATCTTAAAGGTGCAAAAGAAATAGAATTCACAATTGGCTGTGTTTTAATGGAGATACCCCTAGTTTCACAAATAATGTGTCAGGTGGGTCATGCTCTATTGTTGGAGGATTTGTGTGCAAACTCTGTTGGTGATTGAGAGTTTGATGAAAGTATTTTTCTCTTACCGATACATGTGGATGAATAGTGAAGTTTTGACATACTCAAGTAGAGAGATGAGGGGAGGGGAGCTTTAGTCAACATGAGATTATAATCCATCTATGCATAACACGCATTCCATAAATACATTAGGAACTATTAGTGATAAGAGTAGTTGTATGTAATTTAATTATTTTTGAAAGGAGATCAATGAAAAAACTTTGCTGTTGAGATTCTGGTGCTATAATATCCTACTTAATCCATTGATAATATCCATCATCCAGAATACTATGGACTCTCCTAGTAGTGATGAAAGTCTAACTTAATCGTGAATTATTGAATTGCTTCTTTATGTTCCTACAATTCTGAAATACCATAACTTGAATTTCAGATACTTGCAAATGTATCCCAAGTAATATTAGATTCCAAGAGTGAAGAACTCGTGCACTTTTTCAGCTCTATTACTTTTTTTTCATTAATTTCTGATTATTATTATTATTTTTTTACTTTGTGCTATAATAATACCTTCTTAAGCAGATGGATTTTTTTTTTTGTTTCTTAGAATTCAGCTTGTCCATGTACTGACATTCAGTATTTCAATTGATTTTGCATTATTTCTCAAGGCCTTGCTGAATCGCATAGAAATCATTGTGTCATTACAGATCTAAGATCTGTCTGGCATTGTTTCTTTATCCAAAGCCAAAATTCAATTCAGTTGAAATTATAAATTATTTTATTAGCATACACGGGTTATCTATGCCCTCTGATCAATCATGAGCTCTAGCTACTTAATAGCAACATTTTTTCTTGGATAGACATACCTAACAATTGAAAAACATTTGGAAATTGCTCCAGGACTTCCAGGGATAGTGCAGTATGGCAGAGCAAGAACTCGAGTGTTGTAAATCCAATCACCCTAAAACCTCCTTCCCAACCCTCAGAGCCAGTCAGCGGAGAAGCAGACTCAATTGACCATCTCAATGATGATGTTTCCCAATCAGCATCACCAGTGACTGCTCATCCTGACCCACCTTTGCCACCTATTATATCTCATTCTCTGCTAGCTTCCGATACAGCCTCAATGTTGGAGTCAGATGGTCCATCTAGTTATGATGAGCCCATTCAAGCAACAAAATCCAGTGTGGAGACACTTCCAAAGTTGCAACAGGAGACCCTGACTACTGCTTTACTTCCACCTCCCCCTTCAAAATATGGCCAAAGGCAGCAATTCTTTGAGCAACAGAAGAATGCCCTATTGGATGGGGACACAGTTCATGATGGATCACTTTCTCAAACTAAGAGCTCTTCTCATCAAGGAAATACTTGCCTAGGTCCGTTCCATCAACATTTGGGAGGAGTGGACTCATCACCACCAGCAAAAGAATTCAAGCATTCTGAGGATGCAATCTTCAAAGACTTGGATCATTTTGCCAAGTCAAAATCCTCTTTGTCATTAAAGCCATGCACCAGTCGCAGAACTCGCTGAGTACTGTGCTTGACCATGCCCCATGTATTTTTCCATGTTAATGGTTTGGTTATCAGGTTAGTTGAGCCAACTTGTGGAATAAAAGGGGATGTTTGGGGAGTTTGATTATTTTCAAGTTGGTTACTCTGGTGTATATGATATTCTGAGAAGACCATTGGCAGGTGCATCCTGCTCCACCTTAGGTCACTTGTGTGTAAAAAAGAAATGATCCTTTATACAATGTTGAGTTATGCCATTTTGTTTGTGACTTGTCATGGTGTGCAAAAGACAAGATCTTAATGATCCCTTTGATGAAGTGCCGATGCATTTTGTAGTAGTAAAACCTTTGTGAGCTTTTTCCTGGGCAAGTTGCCAAGAGATTCTCCTTCAAACTAGTTAATACTATTGTTGATTTAATTTTCAATGCTGCTTCACATTCATGGAAAGTTTTAAACATGGTGAAATATTATAGTTTTGATGAGAAATAAGATCCTTGAGGTGTTCGGTTAAGAATCAAGAACACTCGAGATGATTTACTCAATATTATTGAATCACCTTGATCTCACATTATTGAAGTTACTTTGTCGCAACCGGTACTGAAATTATTTTGATAATATTTTTTGGTAATTTATTGAACCTCATACTTAGGTTTCAAAAATATTCCAACTGCACATCTAACTAAATAACTAAATCACACACTGACTTTTGAAAATATTCCTCGTGTTTATTGTTCACACATTTATCTTAAGCCACTAAAACACTTTTGAATTTTCAGATGCTCTCCTTTCACTGTTCTCTTAATGTTTTTGAGGCAATTTTTCCTTTGGCTATGTTCCCTCACCCCATAAATGCAATGTTTCTTTTACATAATGTCACAAGATCTTAGTTCCAGTTGATGATCTTCTTCAAAGGGAAGGTTTTCATGATAAATCTATTTTTTCCATGTAATGACATCACACAGTGGTTAGGGACACCAATTGCATATGGAGGAATATGATTGATTAAAAAATTTCACATTTTCGTTTCTTGCAATGCTCTCATTCTTCTCATGCTCAAATTTCATTATTTTAAGGCCTTTATATCCATTAATATCATTTTGCCAAGTTGACATTGTTAGACATGGATAACTCAGATTGAATAATATCATACACTTTTGTAAATTCCTTATGAATCCTCATTCTTTCCATACTAATTTTCCTACATTTGAGGCCTTTTTGCCCATCAACGACTTTTTGCCAAAAAGTCATTGACAAACTTGAAGGACTCAGAATAACTTACTAGGCTAGGAGGCACATTTGTGTTCCTCGCACATTTCCTTCATTCTTCCTATGTCCATTTTTCTTGCATTTGAGGCTTTTATGTCCATCAATAACCTTTTGCCAAATTGTTATCTATTGGCGAATCTAGTGCACTCAAATTGAATCCTATCAGGTATCTTTGCTATCCCTTCGTTTTTTCAATATCCAAATTGTCTGCATTTGAGGCTTTTATACCCATTAATTACTTTTTTTAATCAAAAAATCATTAGTGAATCTGGAGGTCACAAATCGAGTCTTACTAAAAACCTATGCTTCCCTTGCATTCCCCTCTTTATTCTTATGCCCAAATTCTTTGGTCCAAAGGCCTCTTATCCCATCAATATTTTTTTTACTAAAAATTCATTAATAGACATAGAGGTTTCAATTTGAGTGCTATTGAACATCTTTGCATTCCTTACATTCTCCTTATTCTTCTCGGTCTTTATGTTCATTAATGATGCACTTAGAGAAATCAAATTAAGTTTATTGGGCATCTTTGTATTTTTACATTCCCATCGTTCTTTTCGAAACCCTTGAAAGGGGGGCCGTTAGAGGCGAACGGAGCACGCACAACCACGTTTTAGAGCGAAATTCAGTGTCTCATCCAATCTTCCGAGGCTACTTCGCCGTTTCTATCCATCACTGATGAGGAGATTGCGATTCGAAGGAGATCCGCACATATTGATAAGTCTTTTTTCTTTTCTCTCTTAGATTTAGGGACAAAGATGAACTCTTATTTTTCTTTGAGTTGTATTCCCTCCATCATGTAGTAGATCCTTTAGATTTCAGGACATAGGATGAATTGAGATGTATTAGATGATTTGTATTCAATGGATTTGCTCTTTACCATTTTCTATGACATGTTTATGCTTTGCTATATGGATTGTGCCTTTTGTGTGTTTAGTGATATGTTTATGAAGACTTAAATTCATGTGGATGGGAGTGAATTATGGTTTATAGGAAATCGTAGGATCGTATAACCGGGGTGCCTTGTGACAAGAGGTAAACCTTAATCGGACTTTTCGAGAAGATCCTTAAATTGTAACAAACTCTTATAAGGGATAGCTAACGACTATTGATCACTAGGAAGAGATCCTTAATAAGGGTACTCCGTGACAAAGGGTAGGATATTAGATAGTATGTCTGGGGTGCCCGCTGACAGCTGGAGAGCCTAGTAGTCATAACATTAGAGGATAATAATTGAATTCCAATGAAACCTGACGAGGTCAATTTGGTAGCTTGGTTAGAATCTCTGCATTGATACAAACATTGAGGAATGGTAAGGCATCTATGATACATCAACCATGGTCTCGAGGAATCCGAAATCCTAGGATCGTTTCGCATACCTGTCATCTAGTTGATTTATTTTCGATCGAGGTTTATATACTCTTGTTCTCCTTCTCTCTCTCCCTAACACCAAAACTCAAACATTCATAAACTCTTTTTGTGCTAGTCTAGTGATAACTTCCATGATCTCTGTGGTTCGATATCTTTTATTATTTGACGACCGTACTATTACGGGAGTCTATCAGGTATCTAGGGTAATGTGGGAGTGGGGATCACCAAAAGGCATTCCCCTAGGAGGGTAACATAAAAATGTGGATGATGAATGTTTAACTCCTAAGTGGTTTCTAATGAAGGATGGAGATAGAAGGATGTCTTGATAAGTAGCATTTTTACCCGGTAGATTAGAGTTATATTGGACTGGTTTGATCACATTTTATATTATAAATTAGGTTTTTAGTGTATTTTTTATATCTTGGATTAATTTTAGTCTTCATTCTATTTTTTATTATTTTGAGGTAATTATGGATATTAATTTTTTTGATATTTGATTTGGCAAGAAATTAGAATGAAGCTAATTGCGAAGAATTGAAATCGGGCCAAAGAAATGATTTAAAAAACCCACAATCAGGTCCAATTTGAAGAAAAAATCAACTCTGGTTCGAGTCCGGGACAAATCGGATTCAATTTGGCTCGATCAGGTTCATAATCAGCTTGATTTAGGTTTTTAGTTCAACTCGAGTTTGGTTCACCTGGTTCAAGTTTGTGTTCATTGATTAAGTTGTTTAAAATAGCCCGTTGCATTCACTTAGCCAGGTTCAAATCCTTTCAAACTAGCCCGATCCACTTCACTTCATCCGGCCCAAATCAGATTAAACTCGGTTTATTTTCAATTTCGCCCGGTTCAATTGCAAACTTCACCGGTTCAGCACAGAAGGTTAAAAGGGCGAAGCCAGTTCACGCGCAAACGGAGGCTCACAAGCTAGGTCACTGTGCTTTCCTCATTAGCGATTTTTTCCTCTGCTTTTCTCCCGTCTTCTCCCCTGTTCGTCATCGCCGAGCCTCCTCCACTCCATTCGCGTCTTCTTCCTCCGATTCCTGATCAGAGCTAAATGGTGCCGACATCCTGAAGGTTGATTCATCGCCGACAAGCCGCCCCATCCCTTGTCGTTCGTTCTCCATGGCTACGAGCAGAGTGCCTAGCTGCAGACGGACAGCGACAACCCTTTCCTCCGTGCCCACAGAAGCTCCGAAGGTAGCCGGACCTGGGACATGGTTTGTGATTTGCAACTGGGATTCCACATCGGTCTCTGTCTGTGATTTGCAGCAGAGCACCTTGGTCGACCGACCGCTTCGCTCTCCGCCGTCACCGGAAGGGACAGGTAAGGTTTCCTTCATTCGTTATTTTCTGATCCTTGTCTGCGATTGTAGTAGGACATCAGAGCTTCGGATGCGAGGATTCTGAGCTCGTCTTCTTCGACCGCCTCTCCCGATAACCACCCCGGCGAGATCCATCTCCATCGGCGCAAGGTTTCCTCCGATTGCTGGTTTCACTTGGTGATGAATCAGGGAATCAACAAAACTCTAAACCCTAGCTTGATTTCCATCGATTTTACTTCTCCTTTGTTGTTAGCTAGTTTCTGTTTTTAGCTGCTTTTGTTTCTGTTAATCAAACCCCCTCCCCCTGAATCACTTGTTCCTAACCCTAATTCTTATCTAACCTTAACTCTAATCTTAATTGTAATTCTAACTTTAACCCTAATTTCTAATATAACTTCTAATGGGTTCTGGTTATGTTGTTTTGCTAGCCGATTGCATCAATGGAAGACCCCCAATCATACTTGTTCTTGATATATGCTTCGGGTGGAATTTTATGCTGTTCATATGGGTATCTCTTGCATGTTTCAGTTGTGTAATGTTTGATGCTAATGAATGTAGTTGACTTTGATTGATTCGGTTGTGTGAATGTGTTGTTTGGGTCTGATAGCATGAAGTTATGTGGGTTTCGGTTTGGAATTGAACAAGTTGGTTTGGAACTTTATAAGATGTTGCTAGTTGTATGATGTATTGGATTGTATGAAAATTGTTGAACAGCTTGTATTTTTTTGGGTAGAGAATGAACTTGATCATGGAAGATAGGTTTTGTTAGGAGGGAATTGTAGATTGTGATTCGTTTGTATATCATTGTATGTTAAGTTATTGTTTGTTGTATGACTTTGAATTCATGTTGTAGATTATATAAATGGGGGCATGTTGTATGTAAAAATTATTGTATGAATGACATTATTTAGGTTGTATGTTGCTGTAGATTGAATAAATAACTTTCATATTGCATATTGAATTTGTGTTAATAAATGGAATGTATATAATAAATTGTTGGATTTTGGATTTATGTAATGTTGTATTAATAATGTTGTAATTGTAAAATGGTGTGTGTGTGTTGTATGTATAATTTGTAAATAGGATGCATGATTCGATTTAATTTGTAAATGATGTATACTTAATATTATTCTATTAATTATAGAATTTAATTATGAATAAATGGAGTTGTAATTATAGTTAGAAATGAATAAGGACGATCAATAAAACCCCCGCACCAAATGTCTAGAATAACTTCCTATCATTGAGTCCATGAGAGATGACCCAGACCTCTCTACACTACTTAAGGCTATAGTTAGCGGTTTGGTAATAAATAAATAATTAATTTTGATGGGGTGAGTGACAAAATAAATGAACCAAATAAGGGAATAAGTATATAAATAAAACATCCCAAAAACACACCACTATCATGTCTCTACCTTTAATTCTGCTGGAATAAATCAGGTCATCGACCTTAACCAAGTTATTGTATAGCTCAGCACACGAACCTGTGTTAATCGAGTTAGTACAATAAATAAGTCTATCTAAACTATAGTACTCTATAACTCAACTGTAGATATGCATGATTGCATGAAAAATATCCTACATAAAAAATGATAAATCTCAGTTAGCCTCATTGACTATCCCTGAGGGTGACCGGCTCGGCCCCATGGAAGTTTCCCACCGGCCACTAGGATAAATAGGGAAGTGAATGCAGCGGTCAGCTCAGACGCCCAGCATCTTTTAATTATGCTCTCCATTTGGAGGAAAATTCCTACAAATACGCCGTAGCTGGGGATCAAACTGTGGGTGCTTGGGTGACAATCTGGATGTTCTACCGCGGCACCATGCCCCGGGGATAAAATATCCTACATAAATATCTAGAATGTAGAGGCACAAATAACATGGATGAAAAATCTAATCCTAAGCTCCTCAATGGGGAATCTAAGATTTATGGGGTACTGGAAGTCTTGGACTCAATAGTCTTTCCCTTAATTCTAACAACAATAATTAATAATTTAAATAATTTAAATAATTTAAATAAAATTAAGGCTTGTTTAGGAGCTTACTTAGACATATCAGATCAAATACTAGAGAATTGATGACCTAGGCAAGTTGATGGTTGCATAGGGTGGCAACTAGAAAGCTAGGAGGAGATTTGGGATGTTTGAGAATTAGGTCTCGGGCGCCCTATATAGACACATTCCGAACGCCTAAATTCTAATCCAAATGCTTGAGTTTCGAGGCAATGCAGGGTGCTTAGATTAACTCTGGGCACTTAGATTCTAAAAACCGCGGGCACCTTGAAAAACTATGGGTGGGTTTTAGGACACGATTTGAGGTGCCTGGATTAGTATCCGAGCACTCGAATTCCAACGGGCTAGGCTTTAATTACGGATTTGATTGATTTTGATTAATTTGGTTAATTTAAGTTTGATTAGGTTTGATTGATTAGTTTAATTAAGTTAGATTAAGTTTAATTCATTAATTTAATTAAGTTAATTTAGGGTTGATTAACTAATTTAATTAGTTACTTTAGGGTTGATTAATTATCATTAATTAGTTATTTAGGGTTGATTAATCGGCATTAATCAGTTACTTTAGGGTTGATTAGCTAATTCCATCTCACCCATTTTTGATTTGTCCACCAGTTAATCTTATGGATTATGTGAGATAGTTATCAATTTTATCTTAATTAATTAGAAATGTGATTTTCTAAGGCTTGATTAACCTTGAGTTAGATTCAAGTTTAACCATATTAAGTATACATTTCAGATTTTAGCTTCCAGACAGTGGCGAGGCACAAAGACCCTCTTGGTTATCGGAGCAATGACTACTTTCTAAGATAAAGGTAATTCGTAAAATTATATACTTAGTTAATCTAAGGAGAGACTTTGGTCTAACTAGTCTAGAGTTTGACGAGGCAGCTTCGATTAATTTCACTCAGCTAAGAAGACCAAGTAGGGTACTCATTACCCCACTTGACTACTTAGACCAAGTTTCACTAGCATACTATCATCTCGTCTGACTCAGGTACTAAGTTGGGCAAGTATCAATTACGGCTTTGTCCTTATCTAGCCTAAGTTCAATCTAAGTTTAATAAATAAAGAAAAATCAAAAATAAAATCAAAGAAGTCTATCTAGCTATAATGGTTTTTGTTTTGGCTCCTGCTAGATCATGACCCTTGTTGTATCTGGTCAGATAATGGATCTGATACTTGGAGACCTAGTATTGGTTTTATTTAACTTGATTGATCAAACTAGACTTGGGAATCCATACTTGGACTCATGGTTTGTGGGTTCGATTAACCAACAACAAGTACAATCTATGCCTTGATTTGTGTCAAAGTCTAGATCAATTGTACACAGATTTTTGAGTCTCAAGCATCATGTCAAGATACTTAGAACCCAAAGTGAACTTCTCCAGTGATCTTTATGGATCCTCAACTTGACTTTTCAAAGCAGAATTTTCTTTCTTAAGTTGAACTTGAGTCGAAGTTCCATTCTGAACATTTCCAGTTGAGGAGCTAAGGTTAGTTTTCTCCTTAAGGAGTGTAACCTCCTTTTGAAGAGACTTAACTTGAACTATGGACTTGACAAGTTTTCTAGACAAATAATAAATTATTGAATATAATTTATCAACTAAACTATCGCTTGCATTGGAGTTAGGGCCTTCTGAACTAGATACGAATCTGTGGCTTGATTCGAATTCAACTTCAGATTTGGTGCCGGGTTCAGATTCGGTGTTGGGTAGTTCCTTTCGTGTTGGTAGAGCCAGGAAACTTGTGTTCTCTTCCTCCTCTAAGTTCTCTAAGGAAGACTCGTCCCACGTTGCCTTCAACGCCTTCTTCTTCGACCTCTTTTCTTTCCTTTGTTTAGGACACTCCGCCTTGAAGTGCCCTTTCTCGTTACATCTGTAGCACATGACTTCGGTCTTGTTGATTCCATTTTGGCTTGATCTAGCTTGCTTGTTCTGGATTACCTTCCTTATGTTCGACTTCCAGAAGCCTTTCTTCTTCTTTAGCATCTTATGAACTAAGTTGACTAGTTTAGTGATGACTTCATCATTACTTTCCGAGATAGACTCGTCTTGGGATTTAGGCTCGAGTCAATGCTTTTCTTTTTGCTCCTTCTTTGTTTGACCTGCAAGAAGTGCAATACCTCTTTTGGTCGGATTAGCGTTAGTCTGTTCATGAGGTTCAAATTTAGTAAATATTTCATCTAATTTAATTTTAGAAAGGTTCCTGGAAACCTTGTAAGCATCAACCATTGATTCCTATAAGATGTTTCATGGGAATACTTTCGAAGTGTACCTTATTATGTCTCTGTTCTCCATTGGCTATCCTATGGCATGTAGACTGTTTAGGAGGTCTTGAATCCTCGCGTGTTGCCCACTAGCAGATTCTTCATCCTGCATTTTAATATTATACAATTTGTTAAGAAGTATGTCTTGGTTACTTACCTTAGTATCCGATGTTCCTTCGTGTAACTCAATGAGTTTGTTCCATAAGTCTTTTGCACTTATGAATGAGCCCACTTTGTTGAGCTCTTTCTTGGTGAGGCTACATTGTAATGTTTGCGTAGCTTTGGCGTCAGCCTCAATTTTACATTTCATGACGTTGTCCCACTTCTCGCATGATTGCGAAATGTTGTCTGTGTCTGTCGGGAGGGTGAAGCTTATTTGGATAATGATTCATATCTCCACTTGAGTCTTCAAGTGGTATTATATTCTCCTCTTCTAGTACATAACATCTTCACCACAGAATAGGAGAGGTCCGACGATGCTGTAGCCTTCTTAATGAGCCATTAAAAAAAAATTTGCACACAAGTAAACAAAAGAAAAATGTCCCAAGACTTGGTCTTGAACTAGTAATGAGGGATGAATTTAAAAAATATATAAAGTGACGAAAAAAGTTGCTCAATTAGTGGTTGTACTAATTTCGAGCACCCCTCGCTTTAATACTAATTGTAGGATATAAGTGACTGCTAGAGGGGGTGAATAACGCGTTTGTTGCTTTTTTACGAATTCAAAAAATCTTCATAAAATAAAATAAGTAAATGTATAGTGGAAACAAACTTGATACTTTTCTTTTACTTAGATCACAACCATTGACTGCTACCATAAGACCCACAGTTCTTGACCATTTACAATGGGTAATCTACTAAAGAACTCTTTCTCTTTCAAGGAAGAGTTTTGCATTTTACAGAGTTTAGGATCAATAAACTTTTACCGTCCTAATAAATTAAGTACAATATTGAAGGCGAAAAGTAAATATTTTAGCGACAATGTAAATAAGAAATTTGTGTCATTATCGATGCAGCTTTTCAATGTTACGACTGTAATACCCGCAATTTTCCTTAAATAATTCTTGGATAATAAGATAATGAATGATTGCTACAAAGGAATTTAATTTCTATATGTGTCCTGATGATTTAATGGGTTAATTTCATGTGGGCTTGTAAAAAGGTAAAATAAAAGAAAATTAATGGAGGAGCCGGGGATTGATCCCTGGACCTCATGGATGGCAAGCCTAGTAG
>JAOBBC010070221.1:0-11388 GCA_025388495.1 Curcuma longa
ACCTACTCAGCTTGGATCACAAATAGTTGATTGTTATTGTTCATCAATCGATTAATATCCAAATAGTCGAGTGCCACAATTGATCTAGAAGCCTTTTGTTTATGTAACAATGACAAAACTCGATTGTTACTATTCAACAATCGACTAATATCCATTAGTCGAGTTCTTGGTACTACAATGCCATCAGTCAATTTTTCCAACTCATCATCAATTGATGTGTCCATCAATCGATTGATCAAACATATCAATCAACTGATTATGCAACAAACCCCCTCAATCTATGAATTTGAGATTTAGCAGTTCATCACTACTAATTAGTAGTCGACTGATACCTCTGTTTCAGTCTTATCAAGATTGAATTTTTATCTTGTCTAGTACCCAACTGATCTTAATATACTATGACTTTCTTTATCTAGTATCTAATCACCCTTTACCTACTTAAATTTCATGCCTCATACTGAGTGTTTGGTCCTTCATAATTTACTTAGACTTCGCCTCTCATGTCAATTCTTTATTAGATTTTTAACCGTCCAGTGTCAAATCAATTATGATCCAGTTATACTTTTCTCTGGTCAACTCTCTGTTGAACATTCAACTATTAAATGTTTGACCAACTTAAAAAAAATTATTAATATTTATAAAGTTGAGAGGGGGTGATTGTCCATTTGCATCCTATTCACTGTAGCGAACTAGATCAAACTGGTATTGTAGCAAATCGGTTCGGATTTGATTCAGTTACTGTAGCAACCCGAATTGATTAAGGATGAGTGGTCTTGATTAACTCTAACTATTAGGAATTGATCTCAATCGTCTATTCCTCTCTTAATGTTATATTTAATACAATATTTTATTGGGTTTTGGGTAATCTAAAATCCAACCAGAACCCATTTACCAATTAACTTGAGTTCAATTCAAATCAAACCAAGTTGGTTCAATTTGGTTCAAAACTAAATCGTTTGGTTCAATAATCAAACGACCTCCGACTTGACTCAAATCAGTTTTGTTCATTTCATCTTCACAAGATGAAACCCCTCATTGCTTCCGATCTGCCAAAATATCTTCCATCAGGAACCAATTTAATTTGATTCGTTTCATCTTCTTAAAACGGAGTCCATCATTTTTACCTTTGTCCGACGCAACCAAACTTTATTTCTTTCGATTTGAGAATCTAATTCTCAAATTCATTTTAAGTCTTTCGGAGAACTTGTAGTGTGTGTGATTCAATAGGTTCTCGGTTATGTTGGTCATTTTTAATTAATCATTAATTACAGAATAATCATGAGTAATACCTAGTAATACATCATGACCCCAAATTGATCAAAAATTAACAATTGATTCCAGAACTATTTCTAAACCTTTTAGCAACTACAATGAGATGTGCTTCGTTCCTTTCACCATCTTATACCCACTTAATTTAGGATATGGTCTATTTGTATTAGTCCCCACTAGGCTGACTACGTCACACCTAGCCTAAGTTGCTTTCTTATCCTGTGGATTCAAGTTACTTGTACATGTGTCCAAGAGTGTCATACTCTTGACATGTGATGATTTGACCAAAGACTTTTAATAACAATCCTAATAAGTGGTCACATGGTATATGTATCTTTTTACAAAGAACAGTGAATCCTTTGTGGGCTATTCAAACATCTTCAAACACTTTAACTTATATCCAATCATCCCAGATCCACACCTCCTTAGAGATGTTTGCTTAAAATGTTAAAGTATAAGTTGACCAAGGTGACTTGAATACCACAAGTCAAAGGAAACTCACACTTAAACTACAGTGAAATCTTCATTGACATATGTATGGAACCATATAAAGCCTCATGACAGGTCACTCCAATGAACTAGTTACCTTTAACTAGCATCCACGTTTAACTCTTAACATCCAATGCCTTCAACCAGCAAGAACAGTTGCTTAGTAAGCCGAGTTTAAAACATACTAGTCTCAACAGAATCGATGACGTCCGTGCTCATCAATTCATTGATTAGGGATAATTTCAATACATTCATAATTGCACATGTAGAGATGTTTACTAGTTGTGATCCAATCACAAATTCTCTCATGCTATGAATCATATTGCGGACATTTAGTAAATGAGTTTAAGATCCGATCAAACACATAGAGAATGTGCATTCAAATAGTGAATTGCTATTTATTCAATAAATAGGACAACCATATGACGATTGACTTAGGACACTTCTCAAATATAACAAACTGCCACTTGGCCTAAGACTAACTGCCATGGTATCCAATACCACGTGCCTCTATGTGTACCTTAAACTTACTTTAAAGTAGAGATTAAAGGATGCACAAGGTTCCTTTCGGTGAGAATCTTCTCAATTTGTATTTCTCTTCTATCGATGATCTTTCTAATCAAATAATAACGTTGAAGTATGTGTATGGATTAATGGTGAGACCTAGGTTCCATCGCCTATACGATTGCTCCATTGTTGTCACAGTAAGCAAGTAATGCTTCAATAATGGTTAGAAACACTCTAAGTTTAGTGATGAACTTTCTGATCTAAACTGCTTCATTTGTTGCTTCACAAGATGCAATGGTGCTTTTTTGAAACACTTCCAACCGATTGCACCACAATTTAAGTGAATATGTACATAGATTGTGACTTGAAATCATATTTGTCTGTTTAGTAGCTGACATCAGTATATCCACATGTAACCATATCACCATCTCCACATACCAAGAATACATCTTTAGTTCTTCGTAAGTACTTAAGGATTGTCTTGACAGCTGCCCTATGATCCATTTCTTGTTTTGATCGGTACCTGCTCGAGACAATTAGAGCACATGATACATTGGACTTCGTATATATTATAGCATACATAATAGATCCTATTGCCAAAGCATAAGGAATCTTACTCATGTAAATCCTCTCGTCTTTTGTCCGTGGACACATAGACTTCGAAAGGTGAACCCCATGCCTGATGGGTATGTAACATTTCTTTGATTCAAACATGCTAAATCACATTAGCATCTTGTCTATTTATGTAGACTACGAAGACCAAGCAATTTCTCCAATCTATCTCTACATATCTTAATCCTGAGGATATAGGTCGCTTCTTCCATATCTTTCATGGAGAATATTTGACTAACCATAGTTTGATTAATTGTAGAACAGGCATATTATTTCCTATCATTAATATGTTATCAACATATAATCATAGGAATATAATCGCACTCCCACTAACCTCCTTATACACAAAGGATTCATCAAATTTTGTGAAAAATCAAACTCTTTGATTGCCTCATCAAAAAATGGATATTCCACCAAGTTACAAACTTGATTTTCATGAAATCCATTTCTGACTTCATGATTGTTAACCATTTATCCCTTTCTGAACTTTCCAGAACTTCTACATAATTAATAGTTTTCTCATCCTCGATGAGTAACACGTCATTGAATTCACTTACAAGAAATTCATATCAATAAGGAATATTACGTGTCCTATTAAATCTATGAAGAGGTTGGTCTCCAAAGGTTCAGCCGATGGCTCATTACTATGAGTAATTAATTGTAGTTCTTGACTAGGTGTCTTATTAATGTCTATTTGAGTCTCTTGAACTTCACTAAGTTCAACTCTACTTCCATTACTTCTTGCAAGAGAAATTCTTCTAGAAATATGATATGCCTTGAAACAAACACCTTTGTTCCACGGGAGAATAGAATTGATAACCCTCGTTTCCTTAGGGCATCCAATAAATAGATATTTATCAAATCTAGCTTCCAGCTTATCTAATACAATCCTCTTTACATAAGTAGGACAACGACATATCTTCAAGTAAGATAAGGGAGGTTTTACTATTTCATATCTCATATATAGTAGTAGAAAATACCTTAATCGGGTCTCTGTTTAACAAGTAAACATTTATCTCAAGTGTGTTGCCAAAAAAGGATATGGATAGATTTGGGTTTGGTTTTGCCTCTCAAATACACCGTTATGCTCGGGTGTATACGGTAGAGTCTATTGAGACAATATCTCATTGTCCCTCAAATAATCCTAAAACTCTTGATTTAAGTATTATGCTCGGGTGTATACAGTAGAGTCCATTGAGACAATATCCCATTGTCCCTCAAATAATCCTAAAACTCTTGACTTAAGTATTCACCACCTCGATCGGATTGAAGTATTTTAATACTCTTGTCAAGATGTTTCTCTACTTCATTTATAAATTCTTTGAACTTTTCAAAGGCCTCAGATTTGTATTCATTAAATACATATATCTAAATCATGAATGATCATCGATAAAGGTAATGGAGTAGTTATAACTTCCTCGTGCTTGAGTTGACATTGGATCACATACATCAGTATGTATAAGGGCCAAACAACTCTTCCACTAGTTCACCCTTTTCAGTAAAAGGTAACATAGTTATCTTGCCCTTAAAGCATGATTCACATGTATCAAATGAATCTAATTCAAATGATTCTAAACCGCCAACCCTTTGGAGTTCAAATATGTGTTTCTTGCTTATATAGTTAAGATGATAATGCCACGAATAGGAGGTAAACTGATCATCCTTTCGAGCATGCTTGTTGCTTGTTTCGATATTGAATACCTTGTTGGAAATATCTAACACGTAGATACCATTACTTAATATTCCAGTCCCATAAAGAATTCTATTCAAAATTAGATAATAACAATGATTATTAAAAGTCAAATGGAACCTTTTCTATTTAAACAAGAAATAGAATCAGTATTTTTTATCAAAGCAGGAACATAGCACCAATTTTCAACTCTAAGACAAGTATTTTAATATTCCTTAAGCCCTATATGTTATCACATATATAAGAGACACACCCAGTATCCAAAACTCGAGTGTCTGAGGGAATACTATGATATTCAATTACGAGAATACCTTAAGCGGATGAGACATCACATGCCTACTTTCTCATTATGGACTCAATATAAAATTTATAATTTTAGAATTGAGAATAATTCTCAAATTCCTATATTAGTCCAAAAAGTTAAGGCCAGACAACTTATTAGTGTCAAAATTATGTGCAAATAATAAAACATCATGCGTAATCAATTAATCTAAAAATACAATCGAGCATATATGAGAGATGATTTGTAATGTATTTGTAAACAATTTGCATACATTTATTTATTGATCCCATTTATTTTACAAATTCAAGAACTCTTACTTTGAGTTCGGGAGATAGTAGGTTTTCTCCAAATGGGTTGATATCCACTATAGATAAAAATAACCTTGGATAGAGTCCAACAAACCATTCTTAGCTACAGTGGTAGACATCATAATCGATTATGTATCATGTATACATAACTATCACATTATACTATCAACTAATTGAATGTCCGCATAAACATCAGGTTGTTAACACATTAATGCGTATACATCATATGCATAACACCCAACTTCACTTCTATCTACATTGACTTTGGAGAGAGTCCAACAAATCAATGCTTCAAGATAAAGTCAGCTCACTAATCGTGAGATTGTATCTCGATGGTTCGAACATATCTAATTTCAAGTTGAGCTTGAAGAGAGTACAACAACCTAAACAAGAAATCAAACTTTGATTCTAACCATATTAGCAGAAGGTGTTAACTTTAATAATTTTATAAGGGATTTTTAGGTCTCATCCTCGTTTCATGCAAACAACTGAATGATCTATATCACATGACAATAAATGACATGACATAATTAATACAACTAATCATGACAAATGACATGACATGACATATTTAATACAATTAATCATGAGTACTTTCAATTATAGTCGTTGTAAATCTTATTTAATAAAATATAATTAAAAATTTAATTTCATAAATTTAATTTTTTAATTAAATTAGGAAAAAAAATTTCATATCTAATTACATATTTTATTTTAAAAAATAAAAAATTTTAATTAAGAAAATCTAATAATTAGAAAATAATTTTTTCTAATTTAAAATCTTCTAAATAAATTAAAAAATTTCTATAATTAAAAATTCTCAATTCAATCAAAATTTTAAATTAAATTTATGATTAACTATAACACATAAAATGATTTTATGCGTATGTCTTGCACTATCAAACTTTGATACCACTGTTGAGATTGTCCCGGTGCGTTATGTGTATTTACATGTTTCGTAAATGTATGCAGCGGAATAAACATATAATAATTAAACCAAATTATTGCAATACTCACAACACATACGCATGCAGGATACAATAAGTACATGGCATAACTAGAATTTAATTTTTTTTCAGAATAATAATTTATTATAAGCACTTGGTAGATGTCATGGAATGAGATTAGCATCAATCGAGCGATTCTATCAAAGCTCCACCTCTACTAGTGACCCATGTTAAGCTTTCGTCTGGATGACTTCTCTAACCACGAGTCATATCACCGTCTTCGATATTAATCGATGATCGATAACGATCAATTTGAGAGAAAATCCTAATTCTGAAAACATACAACAATACTTGTCGTGATCATTTTCTCGAGCTTTCTAACTATCACCGATAATCATATTCCCGGTGTAGTTTTTGATGATCGACCTTTGACCACCAGTTTGGGGCAAATAGCCAAAACCCTTTCCGGTGAAGATAGAACAATCTCTGAAAGCTTCATAAGCTCCCGAGAAGATTGTAGATGGTCGTCGGACGACCAAGAATGATTAGCAACAACCCAGTAGTGACACCTGGCTTCTCCGATAGCTAGAATTATAATTTTTAGTGATGGACAACGCTCAGCAGCTAGATGGAAAACCCCTTCCACTCGAGCTCCGATCTATAATAGAGAAGATGATCACCGGCATCCTAACACCGATAGTCCTTCACCACATCCTTGAGCACCAACCACCGGCGCCCAACGCCGATAGCCTTTCACCACATCTGCATTCATCGGCGCAAAGGGAAGGAAGAGGCGGCGCTCGGGAGGAAGAAGGGAGGCAGCGTCGCTTGATTGGGAAGAAGAGGAACATGGGAGAACTCGCCTCTTCACTCAAACACCCGACCGTCTGCAACCCAAATCGCGATTGAGAAGGAGGAGGGTACGCGATCGGGTAAGAAGAGAAGTGACGCTGCAGGTCTCTGCTCACGGCTAGGGGCGAGCTCTGCTTCTCGGTCGACGACATGAGGGAGAAGGGAGGCAGCACTGTGGGTCTCTACTCTAGGCCAGGGGCGAGCTTTGCTTCTAAGAGGATGACACCAGGGAGAAGGGAGAGAGTAGCACGTGATCCTTCACAAACGGTTGGCGACTCTTTCTCGCAATCAAGTGGAGATCGGAGGCAGCGCCGATAGACGTTTGGGAGAATCACGATTAGGGCAACTCGTGATTGGAAGGAGCTAGAGAATGCAGTGCTCGGCTAGATAGGTTTTTCCGTCATTCTCCTCTGCATGTGGTCGGTGACACTCGCGCGATTGAGAAGCGAGGGACGACGGCTGGGAGAAGTATGCGACGTCGCGCGATCGATACCCCTCTTCCATGCATCCGACGAAGTCCTTAAAGCCCGCTCCTCATGATTTTGTCACCGATGGACGCGAGATCGCAAGGAGAACCGAACTTTATCGCCGACAGAAGCAACATTGCAAGAGAAGAAGTTGTGTTTTTCTTCTGTGCGCACGACAGAGTAAAACCAAAGAAAAATTGCATCAGGTTTGACCTCAAGTAACTGTAGCGAACCAGATCGAATCGGTACCTCAAGTAACTGTAGCGAACCAGATCGAATCGGTACTGTAGCAAACTGGTCAGGGTTTGATTCAATTACTGTAGCAATCTGAATTGAATAAGGATGAGTGGTCTTGATTAACCCTAACCATTTGAATTTGATCTCAACCGTCCATTCCTCTCTCAACCATCTAATCTAAAATCCAACCAGAACCCATATACCGATTAACTTGAGTTTGGTTCAAATCAAACCAAGTTAGTTCAATTTGGTTCAAAACTAAATCGTTTGGTTCAATAACCAAATGACCTCCAATTTGACCTAAACTAATTTTGTTTATTTCGTCTTCACAAGATGAAGCCCCTCATTGCTTCCAATCTGCTAAAATATCTTCCATCAGGAGTCAAATCAATTTAGTTTATTTCATCCTCTTAAGACGAAGTCTATTATTTTTGTCTTTGTTTGATCCAATCAGACTTTATTTCTCTCGATCTGAGGATTCACTTCTCAAACTAATTTTAAGTCTTTCAGAGAACTTATAATGTGTGTGACCTAATAAGTTTTCAATTATATTGGTAGTTTATAATTAACTATTACTTATGGAATGATCATGAGTGGCACATAATAATACATCATGACCCCCAATTGATCGAAAAATCAACGATTGATTCCAGAACTATTTTGAAATCTTTCAGCAGCTACAATGAAATATGTCTTATTCCTTTCACCATCTTATACCATCTTAGTTTAGGACATGGTCTATTTGTGTTAGTCCCCATTAGGTTAATTACGTCACACCTAGTCCAACTATGTTTTCTTATCATGTAGATTTAAGTTACTTGTACATATGTCTGAGAGTGTCATACTTTTGACATGTGATGCTTTGGCCAAAGACTTTCAGTAACAATCCTAACAAGCGGCCATAGAGTATACATTTCTTTTTACAAAGAGCGATGAATCCTCTATGTGTCACGCCCCGAGAAGGACGTCCGAAAAATTTCGACAGCATCTCCCCAGTAACTATAACAATTCTCTAAATACATCCACATATACTCAGCCACAGGCGGCTGGAATAGGACTACTCGTCCAAACCATACACACAACATACACAACAGAATGCATATAAGGCCTACACGGCCACAACCACTAACTCATGCATGAAACATCAAATCTGCAACAACATATAGAAAATCCACGTAGTGAAAACATCGTAAAATCCAAAATACGAGTACCACTAATACACACCAACACAGATACAGTCCATAACCACACTACAAGTCCAAAATACAATAGTAATAAGAATACCAACTAAAGACCCTACCTGATGTGAGATAACAGCAGTAGACTGAATCACCAAGCTCCAAGTAACCTATCTGATACCTGGGGAGACAATCAAATAACCCCAGGGTCTGGGTAGTGAGCATTAGATACTCAGTGGGTACAGGAATGAAGTGCATGTAAAGGTAAACCACAAGAATAATAACAGAGTATGAGCCAAAGTAACATGTACAGAATAAATAAAGAATATGTACATGGTATCAGGTATCAACAAGGTATCATGTATCCAGGTATAGAACATTGTGTAATAACTGATTCTACTAAGAATAGTCATGCAGTGCAACAAGTATCATAATCCTAACATGTAAGCATGTATGTAATGGCATACAAGTGCAACAAGCATAGCAAATAAATGCAACAATCCACAAGCATATGAATAAAGTAAACTATGTAATAGTCCTACCAACAATGCATGAATATGCATCAATCAACGCAATCAAAATATCCGTCACTGTCCACACTCTACACTCCCCAGTCACCCCCATAGAGCAGTGAACTGAGGGGCCAAATAGGACATACCGCCAGCTCCAACAACTGACCACTAAAGATAAGTGGGGAGGGGCAGTGTGGAAGGAGGGCAATGTAGCCAGTCCTGGTCGCACCCAACTGTAGTGCAACCTCTTATCTATATGACACCACAACACGGTGTAGGTAAGATCCAACAACAAAATACCTACAACTAACATGGATGTATGCTAATCATCTCAACATGTAATAGCTACAGATAATTAGCATGATCAACAACATCAACAGAGGTAAATATAAGTCCATGATATCAGAGTTAAGACTAATCTAATCATGAATAGATCAAATAACGATCATACAACAGGTATCAAGCAACAAGTCATACGAGTATCAACATGATGAAAGATACAGATAACACGGCATCAGTAGATCATCATAAGGTCAACAGTAGGTATCAAGCAAAGATTATCAAATGTATCAACTAGATACTATCTCAAACAGCAGGGGTATCAACAGGATAAACAGGATAATAAACACATGCACTAGAATAGAAGAACCTGTATTGACCAAGTACAGGGTACCCACCTGATTTGATGATCGTCAACAACGAACCCCCCAAAAATACAGGACCACAAATCAGTCAAAGTCCTGCAAAAGGATAAACAATATCCTTAATTAAAATCATTAAACTAATATAATCATAATCATACTTAGTTTAACCATCTATACTTATGTTACCCTAAGCTATATAATCTTAATTACCTACAACACTAATCAAAGACTAATCAACAACTAAATTCCTTATCTAAATCCATCCAGCCAACCAAGAAATCCATCAATAACTATCTCAAATTCAACCGAACAGAACTCACCTTCTCCAATTTCCATCCATAAACATTCATTGTTCATAAACTCACCTTTGATTGGTTAAATGCCCTAGATCTAATCCTATTCTCCGATTCTTCTTCTTCACAGCCAAGACCAACAGTTCCCCGACTAACCTGTTCAAAACAGAATCACCATCGGCCAAAAACCAATCAAGCCATATCCGACACCATCAGTGAACCCCCAAATCCAACCTATACACTTTGACTAAACAAACCTAAATCAGATTCTAGGAAAGTAGCTCACCTCAGTTCTGATTCCTCTGCACTAAAATCCCGATCTCCTTTGTTCCTTGCGGCTGCAAATCCAGAAATCCCACGAACCAATTACCATTCAACACAAGCTCTAGAATCCAAGAGAAACTTAGATCTAAGCTCAACGAAACCCTAGAGATCCAAGATTTCCAGCTTACTTACCGAATCTCCTTTTTCTCCTCTTCGGTTTGCTGCTGCCTGAATCCTCTGCTCGACGGCTCAAATCGGCACCGCCCGACTGATGATCAGCCAACCCCCGCAGCTGAGTTCCCGTCGTTGGTTTCTCCTTCGCTCAAACTCCAAATTTGGAGCTTCCCTCACGCTCAGTTTCGTCAGAGAAGAGAGGTTGAGCGGTGGCGTCGCGCGAGTGAGAAACCTAGCGAAGGAAGTCGTGATTTTAGGAATATTGTAGGTTTCTTACCGGGTTTATTCCCTCTCTTAACGGGTTTGCCGGATCCACTAACCAATAAGCTCCTATCCACTAACCCTTTAATAAATGGGCTGGTATTTGGCTAATGGGCTGATACAAGGTTTGGGCTTTTAGTTTAGTTGGTTTAATAGCTAAATGGCTAGCTAGAATTAATTTTAGGATTAATTTCTAATTAACCTCCTAAATAAATTTCTTAATGTTTCGGTATTTTACTCTATGGGCTATTTGTTAGGATCGGTTGGTTCGCTAGAGGGGGGGGGTGAATAGCGTTTCTCAATTTTTCTTGATCTTTCTCTGCGCAGAGATTAGCGGAAGCAAAAATATAAAAGAGAAAATAAGAGATCAACGCTAACCCGGTTTGTTTACTTGGTATCCA
>JAOBBC010070324.1:0-11388 GCA_025388495.1 Curcuma longa
TCGATGGATGTATCCATTTGAAAGGTAAAATAATATTACTTATATACTTTGTTGTTTCATACATATTAATGTCTAATCTACTTTGTTTTGTTACAATCAGATTTCTATATCATCTGAAGAAAAAAGTAAAAAATAAGGCGCATGTTGAAGTCTCCATTGTTAATGCATACATTATGGAGGAAGTAACAACTTTTGCATTATATTATTTTAAGCCTCACGTCCGAAGCAAAAGACAAAGAGCGGAAAGAAATGATGAAGGACCGATTGAAGCCAATTTGACAGCATTTTTAATTTTTAATTATCTTGGTTGCCCAAGTGGACCATGTAAAAAGAGATACTTAACTGGTCAAGAATAGCACGCAACCCACACATATATTTTACTGAATTGTCTAGAAGTAACACCATATTTTGAGTGAGTATATATATTGTATTTTTTTCATTCAGTTGTAAATAATTTATGCTATAATTATTGTTTGTTTTTATAGGATTTTTCAGAGTTTAAACTTTGAAATGACAACACAAGAGTTTAATAAATTCTGCGATGAAGAATTTACACCATGGTTTAAAACATATGTGAGTATAAAATTTTAAATTTGCTCAACATATATTTTGACTTATAATTAATTTTGGAATTTGATTTTAGATTCAGGGTAATCAAGCTCACGTTGACTCAGAATTATTATTTCATCTTTCATGGGGTCTAAAAGCAATGGTACAGACTTGTCCAGTATATTTCATCAACGGATATAATTTTTATGACTAGCGGTTTTTGTGTTCAATCATCCTCAAATGGAGTTGCAAATAATGATTTTTATGACTTATTGGACGAAATTATAGAGGTGGAATACCCAAGTCCAGAAATTCGAGTTGTTTTATTTATGTGTTGTTGTTTTGACCCTGTCAGAGGGATGAAGGTGCATCCACAGTATAGTTTGGTTGAAATTAATCATAAAAGATTTATAAGAGATATGAACCATTTATGTTGGCACAACAAGCAATTCAAGTATTTTATACTTCATATCCAAGTTTGAAAGGAGATAAAATTGATTGGTGGACTGTTTGTAAAACAAAAGAAGGGTCAAAAATTGAAGAACGGTGGCAAGAGAATGCATATCAACAAGACGAAGTTGTAAACACATTTCAAACCTACGACTATCATATACCTACATTACGAGATCCCAGCAGAGCAGTGATACCCATAGATACAAGTGAAATTCATCATATTGATGATGACGATGAAGATGACGATGACGATGACAACGATGATGATGATGAAGACGACGACCATCACCATGCCCACAACGACGATGACGATGATTATTTTAATTTTTCATGCTAAGTAAGTTATGTTAAATTTTAACAACATTAATAATTCATTTTAACTTCTGGATAATGGAGTGTACGTGTATATATATTTCATTTTAATATGCAAATTTATTTTTAATCTTCATAATATGCAAATTTTGATTTACTAGATAGATTTACAATATTTTAATTGTACTTTTTTCCCTTATAGATCATTTCTTCTGACTTAGTGGTGTATTTTGATTGGATACATCCTTGATAGATTTGACATTATAGTAAGTTTTTAAGCATTTTCATTATGCAAATAATTTTATATTTCCTAATATGTTTCATAATATAATTTTTTACAGTGGCGACGCACGCGGTCGACGCAGCAGCAGTAGTCATGCACCTACAACCCCTTCTCCTTCAGGTGCAACTCCCTCACCTTCAGGTGCAGCTCCCTCACCTTCAGGTGCAGCTCCCTCACCTTCAGGTGCAGCTCTCTCTCCTTCAGCCCCCTCTCCTTCAGGTGCAGCCCCATCTCCAGGATCTTCCCCAGGAGTCATGGAAGGTCCTTCGACCCGACAGTCCGCTACAGAGACACGAGAGTTGATAGTCCCTCTCGGTGATTCATAAATATGTTAAATTAATTATATTGTCAATTATATCTTTACAATTATTTAACATCATTTATTTGATATTGTATTATAGTTTTACTGATTCTGTACGGTTATTCATGGTATTAATCGAATCGTGAATAACCTTTGGTGAGGGGATTCCATAAGTTATACAAGCACTCCTGATTCTACCAAGGAGTTGTAGTGGAGTGAATTTAAGGTAAACTATTCATTTAATTATATATATATGATATTATTGTTTAATATATAATAAATTATTTGTTTCTATTTTCAGCGGGCGTTTACTTGGGATCCTACTGACGAAGTCGAGATTAGACGCATTTTTAAGAAAAAATACGGTGATCACATCCGACATGTCCTCAATCATGCAAAAACATGGGGGAAAACTGGCTTGCATCAGCGATGAGAATTGGGTTTGAATTTCTCAGTTTTGGGAAACTGAAGAAAGTCGAAAGAGGAGTAACCAAAATAAGCTGAATCAAGCTTTTAATTCTGGTATTTTATCTGCGATGTATGCAGGTGACTCAATCAATATTGATGAGCATACCCGCAGATTGGTAATTTCTTTCAACTACTTCAATTTAAATTTATTTTATACTAATGTTTATTATTTCTAACAATGTTTGTTTAGGCTAAGAAAATGGGATGAGATCCTGATTTTATTGATACTTTAACTCGCACTTTCAAAAAAAAAGACAAGAGTTGGAACGGGGATCGAGCAAAAGCTATTAAGGTTTTAATATGTCTCTAAATATTTTTGTATTTAATATCTCGAATATTACAACATATTAATGTTTCTTTTGATAATACAGGATAAATATTTTGAGCTCGAGTTAGCACAGCGAGCTTCAAGTGCTAACTCTGAAGGATCTGAGCCCTTAGTTGGCAATGATCTGAGTCTGTGGTTGGAGGCGAGTGGGGGTTGCAAAGGTGGTGGAAGGATTTTGGATATGGGTTCTTTGAGCAAAACCCACAGAATTGCTGGTAGCTCTTCTATCACCTCCCCCGCCGTCACATCACAGATTGATAGTTTGACTGAGGAGGTAATCCACTTGAAAGGGTTATTAGAGCAAAGAGATCTAGAAATGATACAAAGAGATAAGCAAATGAGACAAAGAGATAACAAAATTAAAAAATTGCAAAGAAAACAAGACCTGATCTTGCAACATCTTCAGTTGTAATCCATTCCTGGTGACACGACGACGACGACGACAATGATGGTGGTTCTTCATGAGTTTTTTATGTATGATTTTTTATAATCATTATTTTATTTATTTAGTATTTTATTAGAACTGTAAGTTAATAATTTATATTTTTTTAATAATACTATTTATTTTTGTTTAAATAGGTTTTTTTTAAAAAAAAAGCAAAAAAAGAGGTAAGTCTTTACATATTAAGTTTATAGGTTTAAGTTTTAATTTTAAAAATGATACTTTCTTTTTATCATGTTTTCTAATGCAGGAGAAGAAAAGATAGTGACAGAAAAGGAAATAGAGTCTCCGGAGAGCACAAACGACCATGATGATTCAGATTTGTTTACATCAGTACTTTGTATGGATTTACTGGATTGTTATGACTAGATGTTGGTTGGACTTGTAGACATGTGTACATGTCTATTATGGATTTTTGTATGGATTGTATCATTTGCATACATTATGCATGCATAGACTATGGAAGTTGATATGGATCTTTGTATGGATGTTGATATGGATAATTATATACATGTTGTTATGGATTGTTTGTTATTTATGTATTGTTATGGATGTTTATATGTTGTTATGGATGTTGATCTGTTTTATATCTTTGTATGTGACAGGTCTGCTCATATGTATGTTATGAATCGATCCAATTGGATTGATATGTATTTGTATATACGGGATAATCATTAAATAAATAGAATATTAAATTTTTTTATTTTACGATGAATTTTGTGACGAAAATCATTTTGGTTGTAAATTGGCGATAAATTTTGCGACGAAAATAGTTTCGTTGCAATAATATCATAAGTTACTATTTATCAGATTTTTACGATGAAAACCAAAATTCGTCGCTAAATTCGTCGCCAATTGGTGACGAACTTTGCGATGAATTTTGGTTTTCGTCGCAAAATTTAGCGACGAAATTTGACTTTTCGTTGCAGAAATTGGCGACGATTTGATTGCGACGAATAAAAATTCATCGTAAATTTTGTCGCAAACTGTTTTGCGATGAATTTTTTTAGAAAATTCGTCGCAGATTACTGATTTTTTTGTAGTGATAGGTAAGTTTGCCAAGTAGGTCTTAAGATCGGTGAAAGCTTTCTCATCCCCAAAAAAATAAACTACTTTGCATAATATTTTAAAGAAAGGTAGACTCTTTTGGATTGACTGAGAAATGAATCATGAGAGGACAATAATTCGTCCAGCCAAGCTTTGTACTTCTTTAATGTTTCGAGGAGATGCCATGTTATGCAGGACCTGTATCTTTTTTGGGTTGACCTCTATGCCATGTTCCGTCATAATGTATCCGAGGAAACGATCACTCTTGATGCCAAACATACATTTGCCTGGGTTTAATTTGAGGTTATGTTGTCTCAAAGTGGAGCACGTTTCATTAACGTTGGTGATCTGGGTCTTGGCTTGGACCGACTTAATCAATATGTCATCCACATAGACTTTAACATTGTGCCCGATTTGGTATTTGAAAATCCGGTCCATTAGCCATTGGTAAGTGGTGCCTGCATTCTTTAGTCCGAATGGTATAACCTTATAACAAAAAGTTCCATCAGAGTTAATGAAGCTAACCTTTTCTTGATCCTCGACGGCCAGAGGTATCTGGTGATAACCTTAGTAGGCATCCAACATACAAATAAGTTCATAGTTGGCTATGGAATCGACCAACTGATCTATCCGAGGAAGCGGATAACAGTTCTTGGGGTAAGCTTTGTTAAGATCTTGGAAATCAATACAAACCCACCATTTATTTTTGGGTTTCGGGACTAAAACGACTTTGGCCATCTATGAGGGGAATTGTACTTCTCAGATTGTCTGGCTTCCATTAGCTTGGCTACCTCCTCGCGGATCATTTTATCTTGAGTCGGTGTGAAGCTTCTCTTCTTTTGTCGCACTAGTTGGGACCTGGGGTGGACATTGAGGTGATGCTCCATGATGCTCGGGGCTATTCTCGCAACCTCTCAAGGAGACCAGATGAAGACATCATTGTTCTGAGTCAACTATTCTTTGAGCCCTTAGTCTAGGTCAAATGCTATTTGGGTGACTAGGTTGAGATGACTTGGCATGATCTAAACTTCCTCCTTTTTGCAGGATGCGGGAGAGGCAGGTGTTTCATGTAGAAACTGCACCTCCCTTCTCTAAGTGGTTCACGCTTTCTTGAGACCCGTCTGGACTACATCAATGTAGCATCGGTATGTTAGACCTTGATCTCCACTGACCATCCCGACCTAATGAGCAATCGGGAACTTGATCTTCTGATAGAAAGTAGAGACTATTGCTAGGAATGAATTGAGGGTTGGCCTTCCCAATATAACATTGTAAGAAGATGGGGCATCAACCATTGGGAAGATGATGCTTTGAGTTCACTTGAGAGATTCTTCTCCTAGGGATAGGGGCAGACTGATCTGCCCTAATGGTTGTACCTCATGTATGGAAAATTTGAACAGAACCGTGGACATAGGTCGCAATTCCTACTGATCGATTTGTATTTGATCGAAAGCATCTTTGTATAACACATTGACTGAGCTTCCCGTATCAATATATATCCATGTCACATTATAATTAATGATAGTGGCTCAGATCATCAAGGCATTGTCATGCGAGGTGGCGACTCCCTCTCCATATTGGCTTTTGCTAGCTTCAATGTCCTAAGTTTCTAGTTGTCGTCCATGAGTCTTCTTGGTGCAATTGGAGTCTCCATCCATGGTGCCCCCCAAGATCATGTTGATATCTCCTCAGTAGGTGGTATTGTCATGTCTGTCTCGGCTGGTAGCTCGCTGCTCATCTCGAGGTTCATCTCGACGCTGGTCTCACCCATCACGATGGGCTCGGAGGGTGTTTTGGCACTACTCCGGGCGACGTGGTTAAGGATGTCATGGAAGATCTAGGTCTCTTCCGGAGACTAGATCGGTCGTATGCTAAAAGTGTCGATGTCGGAGATTGTCACGTTGGGCATCCTTGATAAGAGTATGTCAGGTAGCAGTGGATGAGGTTCCCTTACTCTGCTATCATTTTTTTATTATGAGGCTGACTTCTTGGGTCAATTGTCGACATTCCTGGGTGTCATGAGCGTAGGATTTATGATGTGTGCAAAAGCAAACCGATTTTTCCTTAGGTTGAGTCAGGCCTACAATAAAGAGAGGAGCAGACTCTACCGCTTGAACTACATGTTCATCGTTGTAGTTGAGCAGCTTAGGTGGGGCTTCATTTTTTGAAGAGAAGGGGGTGAGTTTTTTATCCAACCAAGGAGCGACTCCGACGTTGACCTTCTAGGCTAGCTAGGTTTCCACTAGATGGATGTATTTTGTGGCTCTCTTCAACAATTATTGATAACTCCCAGGAGGTTTCTTCACTAAAGATCTAAAGAAGTCTCTCTCCATCAGCCCTTGAGTAAAAGGGCTAATAAGGATGTCTAAAGGAGTTGATGGAACATCCTAGATGACTCGGTTGAATCGCTGAAGATATTCTTGCAAAGTCTCCCGAGGCTTTTGTTTCAAGTTAAATAAATTAAGAGGTATTTTTTTATATTTTTAGCTACTAACGAATTGATGTAAAAAAGTGACTTTAAAGTTTCTAAAAGAATGAATGGAAGAAGTGGGGAGCCGTTTGAACCATATTTGGGCGGAACTTGATAGTGTGTTCAAGAATACCTGGCAATTCACTCAGTCGATATAACAATGCAACAAGGAGGCGTTTCTCAAAATGGCATAAGTGGTCTTTTGGGTCTGTGGCCCCCCGTATACTCATCTATCTATAGTTGTCGGAAATAAGGAGGCAATTCCTACTCTAGGACTTCTTTGAAGAACGAAGTTTCTTCGATATCCTCCTCAGGGAGGACAGGAGCTTTCCCTTTCCGATCACACAGAGGTGCTTCACCAGCCCGAGATTCATGTGAATCCTCTGCAGCAAGGCTGCGTCCCTATGGATTGAAACCATCACCCGAGGAGCCCCAACGATGGGTGAAAAAGCTTGACTTATCGGATGAGCTTCAGCCAATGAGTGGGGGATCCTAGTGGCTCATGTTTGTGAAGGTTGTTGATGCCACAATGCCTCTTGCACAACCCTGCGGATCAATTGATCTTGATCCTTAGGTGTTATGGTTATCACCTCACCGTGGTTTCTTTCCCCAACTAAGTCGCGATTGTTGGCAGTCTTTCTAGTGTTACCCATCACAATGTATTAGCTTAGTGTTCCCACAAATGATGCCAATTTATTTTCGTCAAATACCGCGGATGATCAAGTCACCGATCAATGAACAATCTGACATGTGCGATCTTCGGAAGGATCTTACCGAAGAAGAAGAAGAGAACCTGAAACACACTTTAATGGGAGGTTAGATTGGCATCAGAGAGTCTCGGTAAGCCACTACGATGCTCAAGTTAAGATCTTTAGAAAGATTTCTTAGAAAGGAAGATAAAGAGAGAAGAGTTAAGAGAGTGGAACCTCCAATAAAAATCCTTTTTAGGGTTTTTATAGTCATCGGAGGGAGCGGTGCCATTATGGAAACCTACGAGGGGACCAAATCTGATAGCCATTTCCTTTTGGCTTGGAAAAAGGATATCTGAGGGGACTAGATCTGACAACCTCGTAACCATTTGCTTATTCTTGTGAAGTCACGTGCCCTCAAGAATAATCGTATTCCCCATTAGTGGGCCCATAGAGGGCAGGAGTTTACATAATATGCAAAAGTGGGACCCAGGATCAAGATGACACAAGAGGATGAGATGAGGTCCGAGATCAAGACAACATTACAGACCGAGATAAGGTCAGAGACTGAGACGGCGCAGAAGGTCGAGATGAGGTTTGAGATCGAGATGATATTTGAGGCCGAGATGAGGTCTGAAACTGAGACTGCGCTGGAGGCTGAGATGAGGTCTGAAACTGAGATGAGGTTCGAAACTAAGACAGCGCTAGAGCCCGAGATGAGGTCCGAGAGTGAGATGGTGCTAGTCAAGATGAGGTCTGAGACCGAGACAATGTTTGAGGCCGAGACGAGATTCTAGACCTAGATGGCATTGGAGGCCGAGATGAGGCCTGAGACCGAGACAATGCTGGAGGCCGAGATGAGGTCTGAGACCGAGACGATACTGGAGGTCGAGATGAGGTCCGAGACTGAGACGACGTTAGAGGTTGAGATGAGGTCCAAGATTGAGACGATGTTTGAGGCCGAGACGAGGTTTGAGACTCAGACGACACTGGAGGCCAAGATGAGGTATTAGATTGAGATGGCGGTGAAAGTCAAGATAAGGTTCGAGACCGAGATGACATTTATAGCCGAGACGAGGTCCGAGATCGAAATGGTGTTGGAGGCTGAGATGACATCCGAGATTGAGATGGCACTAGAGGCTGAGATGAGGTCCAAGACCGAGCCAACACTAGAAGTTGAGATGAGGTCCAGGATCGAGATGACACTAGAGGCCGAGATGAGGTCCGAGACTAAGATAACATGGGGTTCTGCCCAAACTTCACCTGGGTGGAGTTCTCTTCACTTCGGTCACGTTGACTCATATTGCCAGATCAATATTAAACTTGATTTTCGTTTGACTCTTGACCTTTGTTCAAGAGGGAGCCATAGCCACATCACGTGGCACCTGCACCATCAAGGATATAACACCACCATAGCAAGAGATATCACAATGGGATGATGAGACGTTACTGTTGCAATGTTGTTGTAGATAATCTTTTAACAATAGAAAAGTATTTAAAACTAAAAAATGAATACCCCAATATACTTTCGATCATTGAATATAATAATATATTTTTTTCAAGAAGATAATACATTCAAAAAATATATATTTTTTATAGTAACACATATCTTACACTAACAAATCGTTAAATAATAATGGGTAGGTTAAAGATGATAATGGATATGAAGTCTTTGGATCATTGACCAATTGGTCAATTGCGAGATGATGATAATAACACATAAACTAAAATCTGAAGCAGAAACTGTGGCATTAAGTACATGGTAAGAAAGGTCAATCGAGAATCATCTCACCAAGTTGAGTTTAGCATTGCCAGAACAGTACATTGTATTGTGCTTGTAAACTATTAATCATTTTAATCGTATCTTGCACTTATGATGAAGGTGACTTCCAAACCAATATATATCCAGATGACTTTCAGTCGAAAGTTCAAATTCATATAATGACACTATTGAAAAGGATTTAACCTTGTCCTTGTCATTTTGAACGGAGATTATTTCACCGACGGTATGAGAATACCTCGTGATCATCAACCCAAAAAGATTAATAACTCAATGGTACTCCATACTAGAACTCCCATTTGAATAATTCAATGGTACTCCATACTAGAACTCCCATTTGAATAATTAAAAAGGAAAATAATAAAAAATGAAAAAAATTAAACAAAAGGATTACATAATAATTTTTTTAATATATTCATCCATCAACATGTAACATATTTATAAGCTACTTATATAACTCAAACAAACCACTAATCTATAAACATACTCCACTAACTCAACTAACGTAGATACATTGAACATAAATATTTTTCCTTTAACCACTAAATACCATTACTACCACTAATTGTCATATCATCAACTCACTAACTCCATTACTAATTTTGAGTCAATTATCAACACTCTCCTTTGATTCAAAATTACAAACATTCAGAAGTAATCTAAAATAAATCAACTTATCTCGTGGAAGTAATTCGTTAAAATATCCGCCACTTGTTCATGTGTATTGTAGTACTCTATCTCAATTTCTTTATTTGCAACTAAGTCTTGAATGAAGTGTAGATGAATATTAATATGTTTAGTCTTTGCATGGAAAATTAAAATTTTTATTATTGCAATTGTTGTCTTATTATCGTAAAAATGTTAGTTGTATCTTTTTGTTATTGGTGAAGATCTGCAAGTACTCTTCTAACCTAAACTATTTGATACGCTGCTGAAGTTGCTGCTACATATTCTACTTCTAAAGAGAATAGGGTTGTAATAGCTTGCTTCTTTGAACTCCATGAAATTGCTCCTGACCCAATATTAAAAACACTAGCTGAGGTGCTCTTTTGATCATCCACTAAACTTGCCCAATCACTATCAGTGAATCCATAAAGATCGAATTTTAAAACTAAATCCCATAATCCATGGTTCCAACAATATAACGTAAAATCCTTTTAGCTGCTCCAAGATG
This sequence comes from Curcuma longa, assembly GCA_025388495.1. Taxonomy (NCBI): domain Eukaryota; kingdom Viridiplantae; phylum Streptophyta; class Magnoliopsida; order Zingiberales; family Zingiberaceae; genus Curcuma; species Curcuma longa. The sequence continues at coordinate 10,297 of JAOBBC010070324.1, forward strand.
ATGCTTTGTAGGATTTTGCATGAACTTGTAAATTACACCAATAGAGAAAGTAATATTTGGTCTAGTATGAGTTAAATAAATTAAACCTCCTACTAAACTTCTAAAATATTTTGCATTAGCTTTCTCTAAACCATCTTCTAGATGCAACTTCTCATTTATATTCATGGACATAGTAGCTGAATTATAATTAAGTACGTTGAATCTTTTAAGAAGATCTATTATATATTTTCTTTGTAAGATAAAAACTTCATCAACTCCTTCCTTCACTTCAAGACCAAGAAAATAATGCAATAATCTCATATCTGACATCAAAAATTTCTTCATCATATTGACTTAAATTCATCCATAAGAGAATTAGATGAACTTATATATATTAGGTCATCAACATAAAGGTAAACAATGTAGGATCGTGTAAAGTGCTAGAGGGGGGAAGGGTGAATAGCGCTTTAGTATTTTTTTCATGATTTTCGAAACTCCTTCGTTCGATTGCAGCAATCAAAAGTACGATAGCAGAAGACTTAAGTAAAGTAAGAAAAATAAGAGATACAATCTTTTTTTACTTGGTTCACAGCCGAAGGCTGCTACTCCAAGGCCTACAGTCTGTAACCGTTTTCGACGGGCAATCCACTAATGAACTTGTTTCCTTACGGAAACAAGTTGAACGATTACAAATATATCACGATAAAATAATTTATCAGAATTACAAATTAACACTTAAAGAAAATGTTACCCAAATGCCGGAGCTTCTTGATCCTTCGATTGAGCGTGATTCCGGCATTACGACGACTTCTTTGATTACTTCTGGTTGCTCAGGGCACCATCGTCTCGACAAGATTTGCTCGTGGAAGAATAGAAATTGTTGTACCGAGCCTCTAGTTGATGTTGCTTTATAACCCACTCAGGTCAACTCTAGCCAATCTCAGGTCCACCCTACCTTGACAGCGATCCTCTTTCTCCGCGGCTGACTTCACCTTCAGGTCAACTCGAGTCCCTACTGTCACGATCCGGGAGACGACCGTCCGAAAAATTTCGACAGCATCTCCCCTGTATCTATGACAATTCCCTGGATACATACACATATATAAGGCCCAC
>JAOBBC010070423.1:0-11381 GCA_025388495.1 Curcuma longa
GGTGGAGTCATCTTGGTAGATCGTTGCCCACACAACGTCCAAGAAGAGGAGAGGAATACAACAGAAGATCAAGAGGTTTTCGGATATGTACAATCATCTACACAACTTACAAAGAAAAAAAAGTACAACTACTTCATTCTGTCACATAGTTATTTTTATTTTTCTTTGTATGGATCCTGAATACCAATACAAGAGTCCAATGATCTTAATGCATCGATCAAGTACCTAGTTGATCGAATATGAGGGATATTTGATAAGATTCCATTTCTAAGAAAAGTTTTGTCCGACAAAAATTCAACAGAACGGAAATCCAAGTTCCCATCACCTTCCTCCACTCCTCCACCGACCATCCACTGCCCAGAGTGGGATAGTTGTCGGTCATAGTCGGTAGCACTCCAAGCGACATCCGACAACAAGAGTTCTAGCGACGAGAGAGTTTCTTCCGATGCCTTGGTTATTATTCCGGTGAGCAATTATTATTTTTAGAACTTTGACGCCATTAGGCCTATTGTCCTAGTCGACAGCGAGCCTTCTGACCTTCGAACGGAGGCTTCATCACCTCTTTTCAAATCGTTTGGTATTGTCAGATTGTATTATATCATCTGATACCGAATTGAACCATGGGTTCTCTCTCAAATCTCTTATCTTCCTTCTTCAACTAGTATTGAAACGGAGACACAACACATAACTTATTGAAGTCATCTCACAGAGATCTCGGCATGGATATAAGTAGAGACAACCTTTCTAAAGGTTGCTAGTTGATATCATTTTTGCTTCACGTCATCCAACAGGTATAATTTAATTATGTTATTTATTTCTATAATTATATCTACATATGTGTGTATCCTTATGTGTGTGATGCATGTGTTATAATACTTTAAGATTATTATGTCTCCGTTGCTTGTTTATCGAAATAAAATTTTAAAGCAGGCATAGAGACACCCAATAATCCAACCTACTCTTCTTAGAGGTTGCTTAGTTGTTGTGAGTTCCCATAATTAAAATTTAGATGATCAATCCAAATAGGAGTGTATGTATTAGGCACTAAACCATACAACTCCTGTTGTTGCGATTGATAGTACTTAGTTGGATGATCTCCTAATTAGGAATATATGCATTGACAACTAGTTTACTGAGGTTTAGGTGTTGGGACAATCGGTCTCCAAGGTTTTGAGTATTTGTTTGAATAATATGTTTTTAAGGGAATTTGCTCAAGGGTGGTCAAATAATTTGGTCAAGGTTAATCAATTTGAGTATAGAGTCCAAGCAAGTCAAGGTTGACTTAAAACTTAAAAGTGAGTGAGAAGTCCAAATATGACTAGATATTTGGCAGTTGACCCTATGATAGTGAACTATAGGTAGTCGAAGTCCTGATTGGAAATTAGGTAGTGGAAGTCCTAGCGGGGCTAGGCAGTGAAATTTCTGGTTGGGAATTAGATAGTGAAAGTCTTAACGGGGCTAGGCATGGGAAGACCTTGTTGGGAACTAGATTAAGTCCAAAAAGGTCAGTTGGGAGTTGAACACTTGACAATGGAAGTCTCGGTGGATCAGCTAGGAGTTGAACACTTGGCAAAGGGAGAAGTCTTGGAGGAGTAAACTCCAAGTAAATGAACCTAGTAGGTTGGGTAAACCAAGTACTATGTTTTGCTTGTTACTTGCGTATTTTAACCTTGCAAGAAGCAGCAGCTAGACGAAGGCTCGGACGATTGGCTAGACCAGCTGGGAACTGGTTTGAGCAATCAGAACCATGGCTTGGTCAACCAAAAGTTCGATTGACCAATTTCAGTCGATCGAAAGTCTGCCTGATCTGGTTCGAGCACAATGGACTATGAATGAGTTTTGACCAAGTTTCAATTGATCGAAGGGTGTTCTAGGCAACCAAAAATCAACGATATCCATCGTTGAGCATTTTGGTCAACATATGAGTTTTGACTAAGTTCCAGTCGACTAGAGGGTGTCCCAAGCAATTGGAAGGCCAAAACTTAGCCTAAAGAGGATCGAGTTCGTAGCTAAGTCAGTGGAAGTCCAATTGACGGAAGGGAGTTCCAGTCTACCTCTTATAACAATACCCACAATCAACATCTCTCATTCTTGTGCTTAGAAAAGTGCTTAAGCTCTGCTCATGTGATCCAAGAAGTGCTGAGAGGAGTCTTGCGACGCTCAGGACTTCCAGATCAGAAACACGAGTTTGTTTATTTGTTTTCTTATCACTACGTTTATTATTTTACTTATGTTTGTGCCTTATAAAGTGTAAAAGGTTTCTCCGTCTTCAAAAAATTTTCAAAAAAAAGAGAAAATCACTAGTGTTCACGATTGAGACATGATGGAGTATGGACCCTAGAGATTGTCGAACCATGTTAAATCTTGTGTTCTTTCTTGTATTGTTCTTTTCTTTATTCCGTTGTGCTACTAACATCTATGATAAAAAAGACGACAAAAATTTTATTACGCTATTCACCCACCCCTCCCCTCTACGTCAAATTCATCCTAAGGTAGTACTAAGGTTCAGGCTTGTAGTGCTGAGGTTCAAGTTGGTAGTACTGAGGCATGTAGGAAAAATATTATCTTAATGCAAGATGGGACATTCATCAGTTGGATGGACTGTCACAAATTCTGCACACATCACAGGCTCTCATTGCTTGCTCTGTTGCATGGTGTGTTGTTGAGATTGGTTCACTAACATTTGCCTATAAAGAGAAGTGAGCTTGTCCAATCTACTCTTCAAGTCATATTGCTCAACACTAGAAACATATGCCTCATTAAAGCCTCCAATTACTGAAAATAGAAATCCATGTTTGCACACAAAAGAAAGTTTTTAGTTTTATCCTAAAATACTAGTAAACAAGATCAAAAGACACAAAAAATATACAAGACAAAATGCATGGATATAAGATAATTAAGGCCCTAAATAATTTTAGATTTTTTGCCACCACCATAGAAGTAAAAGTGAAAATAAAATTGAAATTTGGACAAAAGGTTGTTATTCATAGCATTGATATGATCAGTATTGATCCCCACATTCATTTTCTTTAACCTGTAAAGTTTGAGGACAAACGCATATACTAAAAAAATATTGTCAAATAGAAAAATAATAAAGAACAATTCTAAGATTATCAAACAGTGTTAATAGTCATCGACAACGACACCAAAATTGATAATGCATATGTCATACTATGATTATAATTCAAATTATCGAACCCCCTAACTAATGCAGTATATGGTAATTCAGATTGTCTCTCTCAAGGAATGTAATGATGGGTATTAATCTCAAGATGAAATATTATTATTTTGGGATTTTAGGTTTTTGATGTTGTAAATGGGGGTTTGGGTTTGAGATCCTAAAGCTAATGACAGTAAAGAGAAATAAATATAAGAAACTCACTAAACTACAATTGCAAATGAATTAATGGAGACATAAAGTAAAGCATCCTAATTTAACAAGACAAAGAAGGAATTAACCAAATGAAATGCAGTAACTAAAATAGCAAAAGTATAAGGGGAATTAAGATAACATATTGCAAGTATAAAAACTAAGTTAAGTTAAGCACTAAAGGTGAAGGAGCTCTCTCCGAGATTGGGTTGGATGACGCGGAACGATGCTAGCGAATGAGAAGTAGGGAATCCCCATGCTTTTTTCTCCTCTACAAGTTTATGATGCAAAATGTCTTAGAAATCCCAAGAGCTCATTGTGGAGTCGTACACAGAGCTAAGAATCCCAAAACTCCAGTGAAGATGGTTCGTTGGCGTTGGAAATGAGGTGGCTGGAGATGGAGTTGCCAAAGGGAGGGAGGGAATCCCAAAGTTCCTTTCACCTCTTCTCCTCCATGGATGGAGGTTGCAATGGTGATGGCATCTGATGAGGGAGGGAATCCCTTTTCCTCTTCATGAGATCAGATGATGGAGGTGACTGTCGGAGATGGAGATGATGGAGGGAAATCTCTTTCATCTCTTCTCTTCGGTGGATGGAGATGGTCGCCGAAGATGGAGATGGATCGGACAGTGGAACGGGCTGGAGGAGATGACAGAGGGAAACCCCTTTCATCTCTTCTCCTCTGTGGCTGGCATGTGGTGGAGAGGATGAGGAAGAAGATGCTCCCTGGATTGCTGCTTGCCCTCACTAAGGATGAACAACCCCTCTTCCAAGTGAACTCAACCACACGTGCCATGGCCAAGCTGTGTTGGCTACTGAGGTAAGGCTCCAATCGCTTTGTAGTGTGGGACATGGCCAAGCTATGTTCCCTATTGTGGTGAGCTTTAGCTCCTCTTTTGATTGTAGTAGATGTTCTTTTTTGATTCCCTACAAGATCATATTCATATTTTGAGAAATAAAATCATAAAATGTAGAGAAATGGAAATGAACCTCTAAATTAACTCTTGCATGTAAAATACAATATGAATCAATATTTGAACATATGCGAGGATAAAAATGTCAAGTATAAGGGCTAAAATAATGTATCAAAATATTAGTTTTCAAGCATTCGGGCCAACGTGATGCCTCCAAACACTTCGACGAGCTAGCACGATGTGTTTGGACCATAGTTTGTAGGATCATGATCCTATATAGGATCGGTTGAGATCATAGAATCATACGATAATACCAAAAACCCTTAAAATTTTATAGTACATGATTAATAATTAGAAAACTATCTTAAAGGTCATTTGCATATAAATGGATTAATAATTTTATATATATGTAATCGTCGATACTCGACACACCACATATGATATTATTACTTGACTCTGGACAAAATAGTAATTATTCTATTATTTCTGTAGGCTAGTTTTAATAGAGAATTTCTCAAGAAAGACAGAAAATCATCAAAGAGAATTTTTCTCTTGATTTAACTAAATAATATTAACTCAAATAAAGATAATATCCTAAAGCAACTAAATAATTATTTAAATAGTCTTAAAATCCTAATAATGTAAAAGAAGAAAATATCCTAAAATAATGATAAAAATTATTCAAAGCCTCTGAAAAGGCTTTAAATAATATTTTTTAAGCTCAATACTGGGTTGTTATGGGTTACACCCATAACCAACTGTAGATCTTTAAAGGAGCTCCGATTTAATATATTGAGCATCCCATGACTCAATCTGAGTCAAAAGTTATGACCTCTTAAAGTGTAAAATCATAGGATCATAGAATTGTATCGATCCCATCGATCCTGTATGATCCAAATATCTTGCTTCATTCTAATACAAAACCCGATCCTAATTGATCTGGGATCGATTTAGTGCTTCCGGATCATAGGATCATAGAATCGTACAATTTAGATTGTGATTTTGCAAACCATGGTCCAGACACATGTCACCATGTGCTACCTAGCGCGATGCATCTAGACATACGGGTTGCCAAGCGTTGGCTAGCGCGACACATCTAGACATACGGGTTGCCAATCGTTGGCTAGCGCGACACATCTGGATGCATCGCCGGATCCGTGCGATCAATCTGCTGGGCATCGGGCACACTGACACCGGAGGTGTGTCTGTGGCAGTGTTGGTTTGCGATAGAATGAAATATTTCGCTCGTATCGGTCGAAATGACACGAGATTAAACTGTGATCCTAGATATTTAAAGCTTTCAATACATTTCATTTCCTATCTTAACAATTATTTTGCTATGTCTACCACTACTAAATTTAAATTTTATATACCTCTACAAGCATAAAACTCAAATCACTTGTCTAATTTAACAGTATGCACTTTGATTTACCAAATATTAGTCAGTAAAATACATTTTTTTAAAACTGTAGTAACCTACAAAAATATAAGATCATTCTAACCAATGTTTAGACTCAAAAAAAAAAAAAAGGAATAGCATGTTCTATTTACAATGCTAGAATGCTAGAAGCCCAACGCAATCTGTAGGTAGTAATACATTCAACAAGCTAGGCATTCTCTCAGTTGGTAACACACCTAATAAAAATGTTTATGGTAGATTACTAATCAAACTATAGAAGGAAAAAATTAAACGACAAGCAAGACAGCTGTAGTATATAAAATATCAATTAACCTATTTGAGTTGCATGTTGTTCCTAGATACAAAGGTTGAGTTCTTTTACTTGATGAAATAGTCACATTCCTGAAAGTTTATTCTTGATCGAGCCTATAAATCACCCTTACCTTCAGAAAATGAAATGCCTTTACATATTACATACAAAAATCACCTCCCAAATAAAATCAATGTGGTCGAACTCAAAAGGCAATGACAAATTGAAACATAAACAATGATCAATTCAAAACCAATTAGAAAAAAAAAGTAGTATTAGAAAATCCATTTAACTTAATAAGTGGCATGGTAAAAGTAACAACAAATGTTAGGCAAGGCTTCAAATCTCAAGTTGCGCTGGAATTTCAATTCTAATTAGAACAATATAACTTTCATACCATATAACCATATTGTGGTACAATTTTGATACTTATTTTAGTTACATTATTAATGATAACAAGATTGCTTTTACTTAATATAAGTTGTAAGTTAAAAAAATATTTTATTGTAATTAATTAATTAATAAATAACAAATTAGATAATTGGTAGATTTTTTTATAGTCTAGGTGTCTGAGCTTTCGACTCAACTAATCTTCGAGGCGGTGGTAGCCTTCCTTTGTTTCGCTCATCGAGTAAATTTGGAAGTGTGAGTAACTCTTTGCCTAGCAATCAACGTTTTAGATTTTTCATCTTACTGGAGGAAAATATCCTGTAATGTGTCGTAGTTGGGATTCAAATCATGAGTACTTGAGTAAACGGTTGAATAACTTGCCGTTGTACAATGTAGGTTCTTCTTGTTGTTATATTTGATGCTTAATTTGATCACCTAAAATACGTAAAGTTAAAAAAGAGTACCAACCAAATTAAGTTTTAGTTTTTAGCTCTAGTGACTAATAATTTGTTTATTTTTTATTTAAATTTATAATCTACTTGACTTTTACATGTTGAAAATGAGCATCAAGAAAATGAGACCTTATCTAATCCTCTATAGCCTGGTGCACACTTTAATTTGAGAAGTAATCTGTAACACTTAGCAATTCAAGTTTTAAAGGCCCGAGAGACCTTCATTATTGAAGAAGTTAATCAATAATGCTTTTGACTTGTTCTAAGTCAAGTAATTTTCTAACATTTGTGACAAATTATTTAGTTAGTAATTCTTATTTCAAATCTAGAACACTTGGATGTAATAAAACAATAAAAAACTCTAACGTTGGATTTAAATTAGTTTTGATTTTTCCACGTAATTGTAATTGTTAGAGTGGGCTAGAAATAGAGAAATCTGAGCTTTTTCATATTTTAGAGTTTAAATATTAAATTTATGTTTAAAATTAGATTAGAAATTTTGCAACTAAATTATATTTAATTTTATAAGTGTAAAGCAAGATTCAAAATCTCAAACTATACTAGAGTTTCACTCTTTCAGTAGATGATATTGTTTCTGTATCATGCCAACAATTCGATGCATGAGGTCAATAACAAATTGGAGGTTAAAGAAATAAGAAAATGAAGTTGAGGAAGAAGAAATTATATGTGTCAAATTTTATTAATTTATCATAACGATACATTTTGACAGATTAACTTGACATGATATGAGATTTCAAGTCAGGGTGTAAAGTCTATATAGAAGATGAAAAATATTAAAATTTGAATTGGAACTCAATTTAATCATATTTTTTAAAAACTTAGATTTAAGTTTTTTTTGATAAAATTAAGTTAAATTTTGAAGAAAAAAAAAGCCTCGATAGATTTTTTTTAAAAAAATATCCGAGTGCACACCTATTGCAATCAATGATGTATCTTGATAATTAATGAAATAAATAAAAAATAATAAATAAATATTTCCCCTCTCCGCCCGTAGTCTTTTTCTCTCAATCTTGGGCATCTGGATTGGCCACCGTATGCGCTTCCCGATTTACCTTGATGGTCGGTGGGAAACTTCCGTGGGACCGGGCTGATCACCCCAGGGATTGAGTCCATAAGACTGACTGAGATTTATCATTTTTTTTTCTCTCAATCTCTCTCCCTCTTATCTCTTTGTTATCACCACACACCACCAACGCTTGGGATTTCAAATGTGCAATTGGGAAGCAAGGAGAATAGAATAGTTATGATTCAAGAGACTGCGGTGCTAATATCAATGTCTTTTTGTATATCGGTTGATAGGTAGAATGATAAATTGTTGGTTCCGGTAGCTCCGGGAATATGCAAACTGATACGGATCGTCGAGACTAGTGTTCAATACTATCTCCGTAAACGATATTGCTCCGCTACGGTACTAACGGATAGCAGCAATTTATTCCCAAGATACAATGACGAACGTCTCGGAATAATAACACTTCAAATTTCGAGACCAGCGAACCTTTTCATAGACTTTTTGGACTCCGAATGCACTAGATGAGATGAATGCACAAGGAACGAGGAGCATCGATGAAATTTTCAATCTGGAGGGATCTATTTATACTAAGTGAAGAGGTTGAATGAGTGGATGTGACCCTTGGACAGGATCAATCTGGACTGTCCGATCTGGAGGGTTGTAACTCTTCATATAGCCCTCTTGATCTCATCCATCAGATCTGAAGGGTTGTGACCCTCAGATCTCTTCTCTGATCATTAGCCGTCAGATCTGGATCTAATGATCCATTCGATCTGACGCTTCAGATCAGGTCTCATCCCAGCGGTATGGTAACACATGCGGCCATCACACCTCTTTGATCAACGGTTGCCATCCGTTGGCCCAATCAACAGTCCAGTCATCTCTCTTAGCCCACGTAGATGCCACATAGACACTGTTATGTTACATGTGAGCCTGACACATCACCCGAGTGCCACGTAGGCACTACAATGCCATCTGGAGCATAAATTTAAGCTCCTCGCAACGACGCGAAGTGCAAAGTGCGCCGACAAAGCGTCCATTTCGCACGTGCGTGCGTGGCGGGTGGCAGGCTCACAGGTGCGAGCACCTGCTCACCCTGAAAAGAGAGCACCTAGTCTTTTTGTGTTAACTTCATTAACACAGCATCATTAATAAAGAAAGAAAACACATCGAAAATTTTCGATGTGGGACTATTCCCCATGCATTTCCTTATATATAACATTAATTAATAATTAATGTTATTCGGGCCGACTTTAAACAATTAATTTCTCATTCACCCTTAATCGATTTTGAGTAAATTAATAGTCTAAATCTATCTACACAAAACGTAAATTTTGATTTTGAAGTCAATTACGACTTTTATCAATTGATGACATTCCGATTTTTCCACAAAATCGTATTGGTCCATTAAGGCTCCAATATCCAACAATCCCTCACATGAATAGAAATTAATGCAATGTGTGTATGCATGCTGACACTTTATAAGAGTCCAATTGATAAGTCACTGCATCGGGAGTTTACAATAAAGTTATATAAAACTCTTATAATTATTAATCAATTTATTTTAATTCATAAGTTTTTTTTGTGTTTGTAGGCAAATACTTTACACAAACCTAGTACTTGTTGTGAGGTATTTTGCAATACCCAAAAAAAAGGATGAAACTTTTGTCGATTCTTGATCAAAGGTCATTGACGTAAGAATATAAACTTTATTACTATTCACATTTAACAATTACTAGTTTTATTAATTTTATAGTAGCTAATAATAATATTTTTTCAGAGGACGATATGATTGATCAAGTTGCACAATACTATAGAGGGAGAGGACATGCATACTCCATCTTTCGATGCTATAAATGATATATATTATGATGTTGTCAATGGAGCGAAAAATAACTCCCTTTACGACCTTCACTCTCAAGCATGGGTAGTATATGATCGTATGATTGCTCCTACAGCTAGGGGTCGTCCTAATTCTTCATCTACTGAAGTACAATCGCTAAGACAAAAAAAAAATCAAGAATTAAGGGATCGGGTCACGACATTAGAGCAGTTAGAGCAGTCAATAGATGATCGAGTTACGATGATAGTAGAGAGGCAAATGCAAGAATTATTCTTTTCCTGCTATTTATTAATGAGTCATTCTGCTTTTTCAACATCACATAATTTTGATTCATAGGAGACCCAAGACCCGAACGCTACTGATAAATAGTTTTTCTGAGGTGTGGTAACCTTCAACTTAGTTTTTTATTATAAAATAGTTCCATTAATTTTGATAGTACATGCAACTCTAATTTTTATTACATCTTTTTAAGAATAGTGTAGATAAAACGCCAACACTAAACAAATTGGATTGATACTATATTCTATCAAGGTATGTATTTTGAAAGCATATTAAACTTATATTAATGATTCAGTTTGTGCATTCTTATGATAATTAGTTTAGCTTTGTATATATCTATTTTAACTTTAGATTTATAAATAAGCAGGATTTATTTTAAAATATAAAATGTAATGAAGTTTGAATCGTGTGCTTATTTGTTTAATAATCTATCGTATTATACTTGTTGCAAGAAGAGATACGATGGATTTGCACTATTCCTGTGTTTGTTTTTATATTACTTGTGAATCCTGATTGCGTTATTCTTGAAGAATGTACTTGTTATTATTTGTGAGTGATGATTTTATTGTCAAACATATGCTTTATTTTTGAATGTTGCTAATTTGATGTAGAATAATGAAGCTTTGTTGTTATCATGGATAAGTTTTGTAAATCTTAAATGTATCGTTGGTTGCAATTTTAATGTATTGTCGATATAGTTATAATGTATAGTAGATATGGCTTGTGATTGTATTATTTAGATACTATTTGTGATATTGTTGGTTGTGAATGTTGATTGTATTTTATTGTGTGTTGTGGATTGTATCATTATATTGAAATTTTGATGTAAATATGATTTAAATTGAGAAATAAAGGGTTGCAACCAAAATTATAGAAAAATTAGTGACAGAAAAAAATTTTCATATGAAAAATTTTTTAGCAATAGACAAAATATTCCAATAAAGTGAGCAATGGAAAAAAAAATTTTCATCGTTGATTTTAACAATGGAAAATAATATTCATCGTTAAATTAGTGATAAATTTTTTTTTTCATCTCTGAATCCATTAGCGACGGACAAAATATTCAGATAAAATGAGCGATGGAAAAAATTTTCCATTGCTGATTTTAACAATAGAAATAATATCCGTCATTAAATTAACGATGAAATTATTTATCTATCGCTAAATCCATTAGCAATGGAATTTTTTATGACATTTTTTATCGCTAATGGGTCTCTAAATATTTAACGATCAATTAGCGATAAAAATTTTCATTGTTAGTCTTAGTTATTCTTGTAATGCTTATAGCTGTCAAGTTGGGTTAGGCCCGCCGGATTGGTCCGCCCCGCCAAGAAATTTAGGTGGGTTGGATTGAAATTTTATCAATCCATTTTAAGATGGGTTGAGGTGGATTG
>JAOBBC010070621.1:0-11379 GCA_025388495.1 Curcuma longa
ATTCTTGCTCTATGAGCCCCCTCTTACCCAAAGCGTTCTATCACTCTTTCTAAAAGCTAGAAGTCACTCTTTTCTTGGTGGATTCAAGACCGAAGCAAGCGGGATTCCCTTTTCAAAGCAGCTGGGCAGAGGATGATTCTTTTGATCCATTCCCCAATAGCACCCCAAAACCTTGGAGGAGTAGATCCTATGATCCCAAAAAACAAAAGGAAGAGTCGAACCCCGCAAACCACTTAATCAAGACCGCGCTCAGTAGATTATTCGATAACTACAGTGGACCATCGCCCATTATTCGACAGCTACCATAGACCGACCATGCTACTGAAGATAGACGGTCTGACACTAACAATAATAAGACATTACTAAGACTAGTCCCCAGATTAGAGGAGAGAAAGGGACTACTCAATTGGGAAGATCCTTACTTCAACTTCCAGGGAAGACCACCAACAGTAGATGAGATCTTCCGGGGCATACGATTCAGATCTGGGTGCCGTGCCTCCGATAGGGGGTGGAAATATCTACGTGAATTGCTGTGCCGGTCTAGATCGGTTCTTTACCAATCTAATAATATTAGCTATAGCTGGGTGAGGAGCGAACGAGAGTGACGCAGAGCTAGGCAGATCCATTTAGACTCACATTGCAGCTAATGAATTGTACTCCTCTAATCTGATACTCTTTGCCCAGCATCTGGATTGGATCTGAAACTCTCAGCAGTTAAGATAGCTCGCCCCTCGTCCTATTCCGCGCCTAACCATGAAGAAGCGAAGTCGAGGAATGTGGGAACCTCCTATCTCTAATAAGAAAGTCAAGATCAAGATCCCAGTAGGAGCGCATCAATAGCAACAATGATTTTTGTCTTTTCTTTCCATCCAACCTGCCCTTTCCCTTCTCTGCGCCTCCTTGCTTCTTCTTAAGGAAAAGAGTCTCGCTCCGACTTCGCGTTCGCACCTCTGAATCTCTTCCTCGGTCCAGCGCAGGCCCGCTGCTTAATGGTTCCCGTCCGGTTCTCTAGCTGCTCTTGGCTTGGATTTGACTGTACTATATAGAGTAATGATTCTGTCAGATTTATATTTCCCCACAAAAAACAGACAGGAGAGCACGGAAAGGGAGATGGGGGTCTGCATTGATCCTTTTCTTGCGGGGGTCGACCTACTCTCTTCCGCACCGGTGTCAGAGGCAAGTGATAGCGCGAGTCATCCATTGATTCTAGTTCGTCTACCCCTGCCCGGGAAAGGAAGAATAGCTATTGCTAGGGGAGGCAGTTATCCGCGTCTTGTCCTATTATTAAGGAACCATGACCATTGGGGGCGTCCTAGTGTTAAATTAAAGCACCTGACCGCAAGTTCAGCTTCTATTCTAGGGCAGCTGGAAGACTTGACTGATGGACCGGTCGCACAAGCTCTTATTCTTCTAGCTTTCGCTACGTCCTAGGAATGAGTTTAAGAAAGGGTTCGCGCAGCCTCTTGCTGGACCGGCGCCCTCTCACTCAGGGAATGAGGAAGGACCTCCGAGCACTAATCAAGGCCCCTAGCCTGAAGTGAAGCGGCATCGGATGCTCTCTTTGGCCGGATTTTTATGCACGTTGGTCTGTCCGGGCCCCGGCCCCATAGAATTGAATTTATATCTAAAATATAGTTCTCAACTCATTTGGAGCCTATTCTGACTTCAACCTCCTGCACTCCACTCCATATTCGGAATCGAGATGCTATGAATGAATTGAAGATGGTGATAGCCCGCGAACCCTCGTACGAATAAAATAGCTGACCTACTAGCACCGGTAGCTTCCTCAGTTTGGGATGCTCTATCTAGTAGCCGCTGTTCAAGAAGTTGAAGATTAGATCCCTAGTTCAGTTAGAGGTGCCCAGATACTGACCCCAAAGAAGAGAAGATTCAGATGCAAATTACTTGTAAATAGCTTTCTTTTAATTAGTGAAGGCCCGAGCAATTCAATGATTCAAGCTCAAGCCCATTCACTATTGGTGAAGCTTCCGGTCGAGCTCACAATAAGACCCGGAAGACTCCGCGTTCGCGCTTCACTGACTCATTAGCTACCCTAGGGGGCTTGAGATTGACTTTGCTTTGGGTAGTTCACCAGAAAGATCTTATTCTACTTATTATGCTCTGGGCCAGTACCGAAAGACCTACTGATCTTCTCCTATCTCTACCTGATTGATGGGAACTTTTCAGTGAGTGCCGAAAGAGTAAATGGAAAGATACTGAAGCCCTTCTCCATTACCTTCATTACCACCTAAATCCCCCGGCATTCCTTTCTCAAAGTAGCCCGGGACTCGCCAAGTGGAGCCAGCACACAGCCTTAAGGTGCGCGATCGAAAGAATTTAAAGGGATATCATATAGGGCATTGGAGGGACCTTGAGACACCCAATCACAACCTTCTTCGTCCGAATCAGCCTAAGATCTTCCATGAACGACCCACAGAAAGCGGGGAAAAGAACTTCCCTACCCTACGCTTGCCTACTTCCCCGTCCGATCTCTTATCTTTCCCTCCCTCTTGCCATTCGTAGACCTTGAAGAAGCAGCAGTAGCTGGGGCTATTCAAAACTACGAAAGATCTTCTCCTCGCCAGCACTTCAAGCAGAGCTAAGGTAAAGGCGACTATGGATGAGGATGAATCTCTTGAACCGGAGGGTCAAGTTCATGCTGCCTTACGGACCTATCTTAATCAAAATCAGTCTAGGCAAAGGGGCAGATTAAAAGAAACCCTAGTGCTACCTATGAATACTTGCCTCTGAATAGTGGGAGTCACTCACATCTCTTCCCTCTACAGCGCACCAATTACTACTTATTGCTTTGGTACCTTCTCGCCTATAAGATCCGAGTCCGATCTGGGTCCCACACACAACCACTTCCACTCCTCTGGAATAAAGGTCGAGGAGTCCTTCTGGATGTCAATTCATTCTTTTCAGGAGCTGCTTTAGTGAATTCGATACAGGGCACAGAGGATCCCATGAACCCGGGTCGGCTCTTGTCTTCATTTATAGTTCCGAATAGCTATAGTGAGTTGCACGGGCGTTCCACTCGTTCTAGCCAGTCGCGTCAGTTTCGGCGTCGGGTGGGCAAAAAGAATATAAGGGACTCGGGACCTAAGAGTATAATTCTATCTGCCCAAGGTAAATCCGAGCTCAAGGGAAGAGACCTACCCCATTTTCTTTCTAGTTAAGAAAGCCTTACACTACCTTCGCTGACACATCCTCTGAATAATATCCACAGCCATTACTCGGCATAGGTACCGAAACCGGGTCTCGTGCCAGGTGGCTTTCTCCTCATCCGCAAATGGAAGAGATGAAAGAAGGTGAATTGGGAGAATGCAGTTGAGACTGGCTATGCCCTAGTTCCAGGAAGTACTGTTCAAGACTCATATTCATAGGAAGGGCATTTCTGACACTAACGTAGCGTAATAGGATAAAGTTCTTTGCTTAGCCTCTGAGCCTCTTCTCCAGTGGGGTAAGGAAAGGCGCAGAGAAAGAACTCAGGTGCCCTACTAAGGGGAAGGAGCCTAGTCGTCTTCCCTACGCATATTCTTATTCAAGTTCTTCACCCTTCAAGCAGTAAGTCGGAGGGGCGAACTAGAACTACTTACTTAATAGGATGAGTCGCTCCTTCTCTCTAAAAAGTGTCATTGGTCTCCCTCCGGAGTGCGATGTAGCTAGAAGTCACCTCTTTCCACCGAGCTTAGTTGTTGAGTAGCTGCGTTTCGTAATCACCACTAAGTAAGCGAAGGAGTCTAACGAGAGAGAGATGTTCTCAGATCAGAGAAGATAAGAAGAGAAGCGGCTCTTCAAGTCTAAGAGTAAGAGAGAAAAGGAGTTCAAACAAAGGCTGGAAGCAGCAGTATATAGTTCTCGACAAGAGTCTTCCAAGAAAGAATCCATCCTCTAAGTCTCATGGCCCCTATTGTCCTTAAAGGAGCCTTTCTTATTATACAATACAAGGAAAGCTGGGCACGGGGCAGATTCTTCCTCTCCGCACCAATCAATTAACCGGAGCTCCGGTTTATATTTATTTTAGGGCCTACAGTTCTCTTCCTTTGATTCTTCCCGTCCTGGGTTCTTTGTCGGCACATAGACTTGTGAGCTGGGGAGAGTGATAGCGCTTTTAGAGTCTTCTTTGCCTTTCCTGGTTCATCGAATGGGACTTGATGGTTGTAGAGTCCCCCTAGCTGAGCTGGCCAGTGTACGAGAAAGAGAGTTTCAGAGTTTTAGCGGGGAAGAACCTACTGTTAACATACAAAACTTCTCCCGAAGCGCTGAGGAATTAATTCCCGACGGGCCTGTGATTGACCTGCTTTATCCTCCGAATTGGGTCTCAATCATTCCTATCCCTCGGAGGCCTACTACTAAGAAAAGGCTAAGCTCTTCCCGGGCCTACTTTTTCGTTGAAGAAGAACAACTCTTCCTCAGAACGAAGACTTTATCGGAGCACCAAAAGCCACAGCTAAGTACCGGATTCACGCTCCCCGAGTCTTTAAGTAGCTGGGGATGCCACTCAAAGGTTCGATGCAAGGATTTGCTGCTTAAGCGGTTCTAGTTTAAAAAGATGACCTAGTCTCGCTCTTTCCAAAGCTTTCCGGAGCGGATCGTAACGTAACCTAAGACTTTATTGTAGTGAGCCCCCAAGAAGAGAGGGTTAAAGAGGGGATCTAGAGGTAGAGAATGAAAGCCACACTCAGATAGTTGCTGAGTCCCGTTACAGGTCTCAAATGAAGGTGCTGTGCCGAGTTCAATAAGTAGAGGGCCTACCTCTAAGCCTTTCCCGCTTCTCTGACACCCACCTAACCGATACCGCGAGGGACCGCTTCGTCTTGCTATCTATTAATAAATGATCTTTGGTTTGATGCAGGCTCTGGACTGAAATAAGATGTAAGGAAGTGGTGCGAGGGGCACCGGGGCCAGACTTGATGCTATTCTTGCGCAAGAGTCCCGAATTCAAAGAGAGGGGAGGCCCCGGACAGGGGGGGATTGTAGGATATGCTCCACCCGGACCAAACTTATTGACTTTCTCTTCTCCCAAAAATAGTAAATACGCAAGAAGAATCACTAGTAGAAGAATCACTAGAAAGAACCTTCCCTCTGAACTTAGACCGCCGGGCCTTGATTCTGTGCTCCCAACAGTCCAGGAGCGTAAAAGCACTGATCGTGAAATGGTAGGCTAGGCAGTTCGCTAAAGATACTCGACTTGCTGGGGCAATCTAACTTATTCTCTTCCCTCGAGCTGAGACTACTTTTCCTTTATTTAATTGGTATCACGCAGCTTAATGTAATGCTAGCACTTAGATAAAGAAGAAGGAGAGCGGTACGAAACCCGTAAAAAGACCGACAGAACTGCATCATACGGGAGAGAGAGTGATCCGGGCTTCACTTTCCCAGCGGAGTAGATCTACTGTCTGTCTATAGTAAGAAAGAAAGTGGGTGCCGGGGAAAATTAACTTAAGTGGGCACGATTGGAACTGCACTTATGCGACCAGGCCTAAGCATCTTCTTTCTCTCTATACTCTCAGTTCTGACAGGGAAAGAGAAGGAGGAGAAGCAGAATTGGAAGAGAATGCCTTATCCGAAGGGGCAGCCATCTTTCTATTCAACCTCGTGCGATTCTTCTCTAGTAGTCAGATTCCGGTTCAGTTCCTAATGCAGAAAGGGATGCATAATTCTTTATTACTTCCCTATATAGTCCTAAGGTGGAGGTGGAGCATATCTAAGAAGGGCCTCTCTTCCTCTCCTTCATCTTCAAAGCAAGAATCCTTCCCCGCAAGAGTACCATTCGGGGAATGAAAGGGGGAAGTCGAGCACTTTATCCCCTCTCTCCATTCACACAGTCAAGCCCCTGAACTGAGCTAGAGAAAGAATGAAGGCTCTCTTGGGGGACTCAACTTCTTCCTTATTCAGAGTGAGTACCAGAACTGAAGAGAGCCCATGATCTGAGGGTGAAGAAAAGGTTAATAATCTCACCTATGTGACGAATCTGACCTAAAGAAATTTCTCGGTCCGGATCAGAATCGTATGGACGAGCCTACCTCCTATCCCGAAAGGGTCAATTCTCAATTAAGGGTCTTGTCCCTCGCTAGCTACAGGCACTTGTCGGTTTGATTTGAGTTCGCTTCAACTCTTCTTTCTTCTTTATGTGATTATCCGATAGTTATTGATTTGAGGCCTTATCGGGATCCTGACCTCTGAACCCAGTTCTTTGCCCGCCCACGGAAAGGTCCTAGTGCGATTCAGTTGGTGGAAGAGATGGAGAAGTGGAACTTAATTATAAGACAAGACTGATCGTAGGCCAGACTCACTCCACTTAAGAGGAGCACCTATGCCTACCTGACGATACTCACTGGGAGTCCACTATTAATTAAGTGGATTGCGGAGAATCAGAAGTGTAAGGTTACCTCTCGTGCTGCACCTTTGAGTTCAATCTTAGGCAAGGCAGCATGGGATGGGTTTTTGTTTTAATCATTCCTTTTCGGTGCCCTCTCTACCCTATTGGAATCAAATGCGGATAAATCAACAAACCTATTTATTATGTTACCGCCAGGCAGGCAGCTTCACTCTGATGGTTATCGCTTAGCATAGCATTTGAAGTAGTGCTAAAGCAGAAGAAGGGGCACGACCGTCAGTCAGCTAGAATCACTCTTTATTTAACACGAGAGGGCTATGCCTCTTTCACTCTGAACTCAAAGCCGAAGCTAGAATCTCCACCCAAGGCATCTTACCTTACTGGTGCTCTTTCTTCTTTAAGGTAGACTTTATAAGCTAAACTCAACCCTGGGTTGAGTCGTCTTGTTCAATAGGGAGACAGTGAAAAGTTTCAGGTTACTTGTGTAATAACATAAGACCTAGTTCCGGCCGGGGAAGCCTTCCCTGGTCTCTTCCACCATTACTAGATTTGCAAGAGACAGAGAGAGCATTAAACCAAGAAGAGCATCTACTCTTTCCATTCAAGCAAAAGTCGGTCCTCTCACCCTTTCGCATACAAGAAATAAGACTTGACAGGGGGCTCACTATCTCTTCTAATTCCCGGGCATGAGAGGGATCATAGTCGTATAAGTCACCAAACATTTCTTATTCTTTCTTATCAGAGCATATTCTATTGAATATAAATTGGGGAGAGTGCGCGTCACTGCTCAGTATCTTCGCACCTCCATTCGTCTTATAAAGGATTCCTCTCATAGAGAGCACTTCTCCAAATCTAGACCTAGGGGCTCGTTCCTCTTCTCCTCAGGGTAAAGATAAGAGCAGTCACTCTATCAGCAAGTGCGGTAGGGCAGGGGTGGCGGTCAAAGAATCTTCTCTTACGAGAGCAGCAGATAAAGCAAAAGAAAGGCTTGAGGCCGAGTGGAAGGAGCAGGAGTTCAAGTACTCCAGTCGGGAGTGAAATATCTTTATTTGACTGACCTGACCGACCGGCTGCTTCCCTCTAGCTTCTCAAATGAGAGGACCTGAGGAGAATCAGTTCATCTCCGGGGATCCCCTTCCAGTCCCTTATAAAAGGAATGAATTGACTAGGATAGGAATAAGGAACGAGAGTGAATCCGACGTAGAGTAGGAGTTCTTCCCATAAAGATTTTGCGTACGAGCACCTACCTATCTTCTTTTCTGCTGAGCTGGCCCAAGCCTTCACTTATATTAATATTGACCTAGTAGAAGAACTAATTGAAGTCGTACGGACATAGATGCTAGCCTTAATAGCCCTCGTAGGCTCAGATTCCGGTCTTGGAGACTTTACTCGCTCCGCACCTTTCTGCGAACTGAAGGAACTGACCTTTCTGCTCTTCTTTCTACCTTGAGAGTGGTTTTCTAGTCTCTGCCCCTTGCTAGTCTCATCTGCCTTTCTCTTCCTTACCTTGCCCGATCTGGTCTCATCGCCAACTTCAGCCTGGGCCCAATATCAATTACCACGTACTGGTACCAGAAAGCTAAGACTACCTCCAACAAGAACTAGTATACCGGTCCTAGCTACCATAGTCTAGAGAGGAAGACTTGGAAAAGAACCAATCTTTTCTCACCTTATGCACGTTTCTAGAGAAATAGATGGGCACTACTTCTCCATTAATAAATGGATGGTTGGTTCTGACTGATTCTACATAGTAAGAAAGAGTGGGTCCCGAGGCACCTGAGAGATATTCGACTTATCGGGGCAAAGGAAAAGAGAAGAGAGAAGGGGAAGAAAGGGCATCGTAAGATGGGCTCGAGCGATAGCGAGAGGAACGAGTGATAACAGTAGTCGACGTCTTAAATGAAACAGATCTTGCTTGGATAGGTTCTCTCAGACTGAGAGAGGGTAGGTAGAGTGAATCCCAAAGAGAAGCTAGGAAGCTGAGCATTTGAGTTCAACTCTTCATCATCTCATCTCTATCCTCGAGCAGACAATGGGTCCCCCGCTGTGGAAGACGTCCTCTTCGGTATTTTTTTTCAAGGATTCATCTCACTTAAGGACCAAGTCGGGGCTTATCTTTATGAATTAAAGTCTCCCTTCACTCTACTTACCATACTCTTCAAGTACTGTACCTTCTGGTGGAGTTTATCTTGTAAGTGCCATTCTCGACTTTTTTTTGTCTTCTCTTAATGGATTGGAGACTATGCTCTTTCCTTAGCTGGGGGAAGGAGGCTACCTAAGCTCGACCTCAAAAGCTAGAGTAGTGATGGCATGCATAAAGGAAAGAAATTCAGTCTTCTTCAAGAGGAGTAGGAGAAGTAGAGATTGTCCTCAAGGCGAACCTACATTTATATCTTTCAAGAGTGAGCCGTCCTCTACTTGAGTAATGCACAGTCAAGAGACCTCGCTAGCGGATAGATAGAACAGTCAAGCCTTACGAAGCGGATAAGGAAGAAGATTTTAAAGAAAGCAGGAGACCGGCCCGAATCCGCTCTCTGTCCAGGGAGCGAAGTACTTTATTAAAACCCGTGAAGA
This sequence comes from Curcuma longa, assembly GCA_025388495.1. NCBI lineage: Eukaryota > Viridiplantae > Streptophyta > Magnoliopsida > Zingiberales > Zingiberaceae > Curcuma > Curcuma longa. The sequence goes on from JAOBBC010070621.1 coordinate 8,918, forward strand.
GACGTGATTGGGTTTGACTTTCCCGTACGCTGACTCGGACTCGGATCCCGTACGCTGACTCGGAGAACGAAGAGGTTAAGAAGTCCAAGGTGGAAGGTTTGAGGCCTGGCGGGCTCCTCCTAGATCGGACGAGGTCTTCCTTAAATTCTCACTTTCTTTTCACGTTAGGTAGGCTACTTTCATTATGAAACCAGTTCTCGTTCGGCTAAAGCAAGGGAAGGAATAGTTGGGAAGGCCTAGGCAGTTGAGTTAATGAAAGCGCTCAAGGAAGGGACTGAGACTAACGAATAAAAGAGGAACTTGACTTAGACCCGTGGAAAGAGACAGGTAGGAGCGAAGAATGGGACTGGCTCTTTACTTCGGTAACAGTAGCTGAGTGCCTTTGGTTGCTTATTTGCCATTCATGCATTCAGTATAATCATTCAGAGCTTCTATTTGAACAGCGAAAGGAAGAAGGCGGTCTTAAGTAGCCTTCATAAATGGCTCGATTTTTGGGTAAAACGTAGGAAACCACCCCCCCGACTGAGAAACAATCGACAGAAAGAATAGTCACAATCAGAAAGAAGGTCCTACAGGCTAATTACGCAGTAAATAACCCCGGGCAAGCAACCAAACGCCACCTCTTGTACTATAACTAAAGTAGGCTCCTTCCAAGCACAATTTGAAGGTCCTACAGTCTTAATCAGCACAAGAGAAGAGTACAAATAAAGAAGCAGTGATAGGGGACCGATACGTGCACTGCCCCACATCTCCGACTATAATAAGAAAGAGAAGAGTACAAAGAACTTACTATATATTTGCTTAATCAGCAGTAAGCCGGGCCCGCCCCCCATCGACGACTGCATTCAGAAGGCAAGGCTTGGGGATGAGACCCGAAAGAAGAGAGAAAAAGAATGAGAATTGAATTGAGACGCCAAAATAAATATAAATTCCGAGAAAAGAATAAAATTGAGACGAGAGAATGAAGAAAAGAGACGAGAAACAAGCAAGAGAGACGAGAAGTTATTGCACATCCAGCATGCAGCCGCCACCAATAAATCAAAGTCAAAGTCCAAAGTCCCCGTAATAAAATGCCACTTTTATCACACTCCGTAATTAACTCGCCCTTTTCTTACGGACCGGCCAAACGAAGCAGAGAGCGGAGTGAACAGCCGACAAATGGAGCGAAGCAGCGAGGAACAGCCAATTGGAGCGGCATATCTAACCCGCGAAGCAACGAGCCAGCGAGGAGCGAGGCGGAAGTGGAGCTGAGCTTGCAGCGTTAAGCGAAGCGGAATGCGTTAGTAGTGGAGCTGAGCCAACCATTAGGAATGTTAAGCAGACAAGTGGAGCTGAGCCATCGCGGAATGCGGCAGAGGCAAGCAAATTAAGCAAAGCAGCGAGGCGGCAGAGGCTTCATAAAGTAGCGGAATGCGGCAGGAAGCGAAGTCGAGAAAGAATGAATCCATCTCAGCATCAAGTCTCCGACACCATTCTTAGATAAGACAATCCCCCACTGTGGTATTAGCGGAGGGTTCTCCCATCGCCGCTTTCTCGGACTCCATTCTACGAGTTACTCGACTGAACCACTGTCCGCTAGGTCTACTCTCGGTCGATCGCTTCTTTCGACTTCGCTTTCTCTTCGTTCCTTGAATGAAAATATGGTTCAGTTCACTACTCTACGTCGCGGGCATTCTATCTAATTCAATAAAGAGTTCTATTATTATTCCAAAAGCTGCTCTCGTATATTCATTAAGGAGGAGCTCTATAGTCCTTCGCTTGGTCGCACCAAGAGCCAAAATATATAAATTCCGATTTCAACTAGTCGGCGAAAGAGGACTGGTAGTGAAGGATGGGAGGAAGGGAAGAGTAGGTCTAAGACTCTCCGTTGAGGACCGGAGCTAGTGAGGACCGGAAGTGCCCTCCAACCATGAACTCAAGGGCTGAATAGAACCATATATTTGGATCAAAATAAGTCCACTATCCGAATGGTAGGCGAAGGCGGAATCTTTGCACTCAAAGGAGCGAGTGAAACGTCGCAGAGAGGTGCAGCAGTTCTGGAGTCTCCACGCCGAGAGCAGTCGAAGTCTAGGTTCCGTCCCCACACCCCGGATTTATCTTAGCAAGCACCTCCTAAAGTAGAGGCACTAAACTTGGTCTGAGGCTGGGCCAATCAACTAAGGTCCCTGATCTTCGGCCCGATGTGATTCACTATGATCTGAGGCTCTACTATTATTTAGATGCAATCAAGATAGATATGAGATGAGCTCTGGTAGGACCAATCTGCCGCGTTGTAAATAGCCGCCACTGCCGCTGACTACCGCTACACTTCTTCCTTTATGGTTGGCTCGCTCATGGGCAGCACTCTCTTTTCCTTATCATTCAGTAAAGAGAAGAATATATAATTCGCTCCTCCTCTCTACTCTCTCTGTGAATAGGTCCTCGGTTCTTTATTTCCAAAAGGTAGTGCTCCGCGTCGAATA
>JAOBBC010070721.1:0-20097 GCA_025388495.1 Curcuma longa
TATAAGGAACTGATAACATGGTCTTCTGTGTGTGACTCCGCAAACCATGTTTATCTACAATATAGATTAAGTGGACATTTACATAAAAACTAAATGCAAACATTGACCAAATATGATTTTATTTTCAGAATATTGCATAACGGATGTTCATACAAAAGCTAGGCTTTTAGTATACATCCCAACACCTGCTCTGATACCACTTGTAGGATCGAAGGAAACACGCTAGAGGGGGGGTGAATAGCGTGTTTATGATTTTTACCGATTTTTGTTTAGAGTCGTGGAAGCAAAACACGGAAGCGATAAAGTAGATAACAGGAAAGAAATGAACACGCTTTATTTTACTTGGTTCACAGCCCAAGGCTGCTACTCCAAGGCCTACGGTCCTTGACCGTTTACTGCGGGCAATCCACTAATTAATTTGCCCCTTACGGCAATAAATTCATGATTACAAAAATACAAAAGAACTCGGTAACACTTGGAAATTAAATGCAATTAAATACAAGTTACTAAATTTGAAGCCGGGTCGTGCTGGATGTTGCATTTAGGGCGTACTCGGCGTAACGATGGCTCCAGGGATAAACGGGATCGTTTAGGGCGTTGTTGTCATGAGAGTAGCGCGAAAGGATCAGAAGAATTGCTATTCTCGGGTTGCTGCTCGCGCACTTCTTTTATATTGTGCTTGAGTCGACTCAACCCAGATCTTGAGTCGACTCAAGTTGACATGCCAGATAATTTTTCCTTCCCGCTCGTTATCTGCTGTCTGAGTTGACTCGGGTCGCCATCTGAGTCGACTCCAGTCTGATGTGGAGTTTTTTGGATCAGTTTTGACTCTGAGTCGACTTGTGAGTCATCTTGAATCGACTCAGGTCCACTTGGCAGAAATCTGAAGGCGCTGACTTCCAAAAGCTGGCTGACTAAGCTTGAGTCGACTCGACACTGTGCCTGAGTCGACTCCAACAGCAAAACTTAGCCAGTTTTGCCCGGAGTTTATGTTAATCAATTTTTCTAACCCTGCATAAATGTTATTAAATAACATGCAAAGTAAATTGTTTAAGTTAGTTCCTTGAACCTCCTCTAGGTCTTAACTTCAGGTCTCTAGTGAGACCCTCGGTTAGATCGACTCCTACTATTTCCCTTGGGAATGTGTCCTCACCCATTCCTCTCAGGAGAATTTACCTTTGCCAACCAAGTACTCCTGACTTGTTAAACTTTTGCTCGGCTCTATCTTCGGCCCCAAGATTTGCGCTGCGACTTGGTCCTCTCTGACCAGCCCAGTCTTCTGCTACGATTCGATCCTCCCTGATCAGTCTAGTCTTCTACTGCGGCTTGGTCCTCCTAACCAACATAGACTTCTACTGCGGCATGGTCCTCCTGACCAGGCCAGACTTCACTTGGTGCTTTTAACTATGCCAATACTTCTGCCTAATCCTCTAGATCAGGGCTTTTCTAATTGCCTAGCTTCCACTATAACTTAAGTCAAACCTATGCTCCCTGCACACTTAGATGAACATTATCAGTCCAACACACACTTAACTTGAACCTAGTTCCATCATCAAAATCAAGGTTCGATCTGTTGGTGCTCCCTGCACCAACACAACATCTCAAACACCAAAAATTTCGTATGCCACGATAGTGTGGACGTATACTAATTCAAGTATTTGCAAGAGGAGGTTTTACCCATTAATTTTACTATCTTGTCAACCTAACTTTATGACAAATAAAATTAATAGTTGGTTTATCTTCAGTTACACAAATAATAGCAGTGACTCTGATGGGAAGGATACTATTAAATATACCTTAGTGTAAACCATTACTTTATACTAAGTCCATTATTTAGTATTGTGCCCCTTCAGATGAAGAAGATCACATGTACCTAAATAATTTCCTATAATCATCCATATAGAAAGTTTGATCTAGTGATCCACAAACAAACTCATCCAATATGGAGGAAGACACTTAAAGCCAACGCGCAAGTTTGAATGCATCACTTACAAACCAGTAATGGAGACTATAGAATTTATTCTAATAATCTCTCCCCCACTTAGTTATTTAATATGAGAAATTTTAAGCATGCATTAACATAATAGCATATCAAAACAGCAGGCAATAAATATGAAAAAATGAATTTCTAACTATTATGGTCTCATCAAATATCCGTCATTCTTCAATATACCTCCAATGGATCATGTAGTCATGTTTATCTTGTTTCCTTCTCAGCCGCACCTCTGGTTATCAAAATAACACCACACATAGTAAGGATACAAGTGCACTAACAAAAGAACAATTTACATCTATTGATCCTATACTCCACAAAGGAGTTTACATATAATCTAAATCGAACAGTAAATTAAAATTACACACATGCACAACACAACCTTGACATGCCCGAGGGTTCCAATCATACATAACATACATTAGGCTATAATAGTTGGAACTAGGAATCTTGCAATCACAGAGTTAATCTATTTGCACATCCTACTATTATCCTGCCTAAGTTTATATATGAAAAGTGCATAAATTAACTGAAACCAATCACACAGAGCTAGAACCTATGCTTTGATACCAATTGAAGGTGCCTGAAATTCTGTCCTATTCAATTTCTGCCAGACAAAAATTTTACAGGGACGGAACTTTTCCAAGCAACCCACATGTTCGATCAGACATGTGCTTGATTGATGAAGCAAGTTCTTGACCAATCGAAGCACACCTTGATCGAAGCATAAGATCGCTGGGACTCTTGTGTTGGTTTTCAGGATCTATACAAAGAAAAATAACTTACGCAATGCAATAAAAAAATTAGTTGTACCTTTCCTTTGTAGATTGTATAGAAGATGTTTGTACCCAAAGACCTCTTAATCTTCTGTTGTATTCCTCTCTTCTTCTTGGACGTTGTGTAGGCGATGATCTACCAAGCAAACAACCACCCAACTTTGCTTTCCTTTCTTCCTCTCTTCCTTTCCTCTTCTTGTTGCCACTTCCTCTCCTCTTCTTCCTTCTTTGGGCGCCGGCCCTAAAGAGAACAAAAGGGAGCCGACCCTAAGGGAGAACCAAGAAGAAGAAAAGCTATGAAGGGTGCCAGCCCTAATCAAGGAGAAGAAAGATCTAGAGGAGGCACCGACCCTAAGGAGAAGAGAAAGACTTGTGATGGGCGTCGGCCCTAGGTTGAAGACAAGGAGGTGTGGGCGCCGACCCTAGCTTGAAGAGAACCAAGGGGAAAGATGAAGGGCGCCGGCCCTAGCAAGGAGAAGGGAGGTTGGGTGCCGGCCCTAAGCAAAGGAGAAGGGAGAAAACTAAAGGGTTGGGCGCCGGCCCTAGGTGGCAAGACAAGAGGCAATTAATTATCTCCTTGAGCCGCCCCCTCTCCTCTCCTTTTATAGCTTTGCCGCCTTATGAAGTTTGGAAAAAAAATTACTGAATTAACAGAATTTTATTAGATAACAAAATTAACATAATTCTATTGGATAACAGAATTAACAGAATTTTATTGGATAACAAAATTAACATAATTCTATTAGATAACAGAATTAACAGAAATTCTGTTAGATGGATATGAGACTTTACCTAGAGGCTACAATAGGGACCTAGAGGAGGAATTGATTTAGGCCTCCTGATGGACTTGGGCTTCTTGTGTTCGACCCAAACACCCAACTCAAGTCCATCAATAATAACTCATACCACTAAAACGTTAGTATTGAACTATCGCACCAATCCCATATTACAATATGGGCTCCTTCTTATTATGAGTGCATTAATCTCTCTATGTTTAAGATATCGTATGTCCGTTAATTAAATGAGTTACTGTCAACTCAATTAATTAACTTCTAATTCCAAGAATAGTACCACTCAACTTTATTATCATGCCAAACTAAGTCCACCTGCAGGATTTACATGATAATCCTTTTGAGCTCCTCAAGGGGATATCATCAGCCTAAATAATTAGGACACAGATTCCTTCTATAAGCAAGAACACACCATATAAATAGCATTATCTCTCAACTCATCGGGCCTATTGATTTAACGAATAAATCTCACCCTTTGAAAAGTTAAAGAAATAAATACTAAGCACGTGTACTTGTTTTATATAGGGATTAAGAACACGCACATCCATAATAACAGATGTCTAGTTTGATTTTATAGTCAGTATAAATAGAACGACCTCAAACGGTCTTGCTCAATACACACAAAGTGTACTAGTGTAATTGTATAGTCAAGATAAACTAATATCAATTATACTACAACTGTTTCAATGGTTTATCTTAATTCATCTTGGTTGTGAGCTACTATTTATAATTTATAAGGAACTGATAACATGATCTTCTGTGTGGCACCACACACCATGTTATCTACAATATAAATTAAGTGAACAACTACATTATCATATATTAAGAATATAAAATGTAAACATTTGACCAAAGTGATTCTCATTTCAAATTTTTTCAAAATAGATATTTATACAAAAGTTAGGCTTATAGTATACATCTCAACAATCTCTCATTTATACTAAAAGACTATGCTGTCATAAACGCTGCCATAAATCTGATTCTCATCCCCTCAACATGCCTATCAAAAGCTTTCACTGGAAGGGCCTTTGTGAAAGGATCTGTCAGGTTATCTGCTGATGTAATCTTGGTGACAACAACTTCTCCTTATTTTACGATGTCTAGTATCAGGTGGTACTTGCGCTCAATGTGTTTACTTGCCTTATGGGCTCGTGGTTCCTTCGAATTTGCTACTGCACCACTATTATCACAATAAACTATGATAGCTTTGAGCAAACCAAGAATCACCTCGAAGTTCATTAAGAAGTTTCTAAGCCATACAACTTCTTTAGCTGACTCAGAGGTTGCTACATACTCAGCTTCCATGGTAGAGTTTGAGAAAAATTTCTGCTTAACACTCCTCTATGTTATAGCTCCACCTCCCAAAGTAAACACATACCCTGAGGTAGATTTATTGCTATCCCTATCTGATTGGAAGTCAGAATCCGTGCAACCCATAAGAAGTAAATGATCTACTTGGTAAACCAGCATATAATCTCTAGTCCTTCTCAGGTACTTTAATATATGCTTTATCGCAGTCCAATGTCCTTATCTTGGGTTACTTTGATATCTGCTAACCATGCCCATGGCAAAATAAATATCTGGTCTCGTACATAACATCGCATACATTAGGCTTCTTACAGCTGAAGCTTAAGGAACTGCCTTCATTTCCTCTATCTCCTTTGGTGTCTTAGGACACATCTCTTTAGATAAAGGTACCCCATGCCGAAAAGGTAGAAAACCTTTCTTGGAGTTTTGCAAGCTAAACCGAGCTAGGATAGTATTAATGTATGAAGCTTGGGATAAATACAACATCATTTTCTTATGATCTCTTATTATTTTGATCTCAAGAATATGTGCACATTCTCCCAAGTCCTTCATATCAAACTGCTTTGACAATCATACCCTTACGTCTGACAACACTTTGACATTGTTGCCAATGAGCAAAATGTTATCTATATATAGTACAAGAAATACCACCACATTTCTATTATAGTTCTTGTATACACAAGACTTATCCGGACATTGAATAAATACATAAGACTGGATTACTTCATCAAATCAGATGTTCCAAGATCTCGATGCTTGTTTCAGTCCATAAATGGACCGATTAAGCTTACATACAAGATACTTTTTGTCCTTTTCAATGAATCCCTCTAATTGCTTCATATAGATGTTTTCTTCAAGACTTCCGTTAAGGAAATCTATCTTGACATCCATTTTTTAAATCTCATAATCCATATGAACAGCAATAGATAAAAAAATCTAGATAGACTTAAGCATAGCTACTGGCGAAAAGGTTTCCTCATAATCGATTCCCTCTTTCTGACTATACCCCTTCACAACAAGCCTTGTTTTAAAGGTTTCCACCTTTCCATCTGTTCCACTTTTCCTTTTATAGAACCATTTATATCCAGTGACTTTTACACCATTAGGTGGCTCTACAAGCTCCCAAACTTGATTAGAATCTATAGATTCTATTTCAGAGTTTATTGCACTCTGCCAAGATGCTGCATCTTTATCTTGGAGTGCTTCATCATATGTCCCAGGATTAGCTTCATGTTCACCAGGGATCAAGTCCGAAGACTCTCCCAAAAATCTGAATCTATCAGGCTGTCTAATAACTCTCCCACTATGATGAGGCACTACCTGTAATTGTGCATCATTAATGACACGTGATGCAGTTACTTGTGGTATCCTATCTTGTACTATTGGTACTAAAATAGAAGTGTCCCCTCTTATTTTCTCTAGAACAATCTTACTCATGAGCTTGTGGTTCATTACATAGTCCTCTTTTAAAAATCGGACATTGGTGCTAACAATGACCTTCTGATCTTTAGGATTATAAAGCAAACCACCCTTCGTTCCTCTAGGATAACCCACAAACAAGCGAACTTTTGTACGTGGTTCCAACTTATCAGCATCTCCCTTTAGCACATGTGCTGGACTACCCCAAATCTGAATGTGTTTCAAACTAGGTTTACATCCAGTCCATAATTCTGTGGGAGTAGAAGGTACTGACTTAGAAGGTATCAAGTTCAGAATGTATGCTGTCATTTCTAAAGCATATCCCCAAAACGAAGTTGATAATTCTGAATAACTCATCATCAATCTAAGCATTTCCATAAGAGTCGTATTCCTTCGCTCTGCCACACCGTTCTGTTGGGGTGTACCAGGTGCAGACAATTGAGACTGAATCCCAGCCACTGATAAGTAACTCCTAAACTCTCCTGAGAGGTACTCGCCACCATGATCTGATCGTAGTGTCTTGATACTTTTACGAAGATGTTTCTCCATATCAGCCTTGTATTCTTTGAATTTATCAAAGCACTTAGACTTACGGCGCATCAAGTAAATGTATCCATATCTTGAATAGTCGTCTATAAAAGAGGTAAAATATTTGAAACCACCTCTTGCCTAGATATTCATAGGTCCACACAAATCAGAATGAACCAATTCCAACACTTCTTTGGCTCTATACCTGTTTACCTTAAAAGGCCTCTTGGTCATTTTTCCTTCCAAGTAGGATTCGCAAGTTGAAAAAATTTTCACCGCCAGTGATCCTAAAGGTCCATCAGCTATTAACTTTTAAATTCTATTCAAGTTAATTTGACCCAACGTTAGATGCCAAAGATATGTTTGATTCATTTCCGAAGGTTCTTTTCTCTTATTAGAATTAGAAGATGTGTTATTAATTTTCATTTATTTCATCATGAGAGTTATTGGATTAAGAGTATATAAATTGCCAATTAACGTACCAGAACATATATTAACCCTATTTTCCTTGACAACAACTTTGTCATCAAAAGAAACAGAATATCTATCTATAAATAATTTAGAAATTGAAATTAAATTTTTTCTAAAACATGGTACATAAAGGCAATCCCTCAAAGTCAAAGTTTTATTCCTATCAAAAGATAAATAAACATCTCCCACTACAATAGTCGCCACTTTCATAGCATTGTCCATGTAGATGGTAATCTCCCCTGTAACTAATTGCAGACATGATTAGTGGCTCCCGTATCTACACATCAGGTATCAGTTGATAACACCACTTATATGTTTTAACAACTAATGAATAAGATATACTTTTATTGTTCTCATTTCTATGAGGACAGTCTGCTTTCCAATGTCCAGATTGCTTTCTCATGGCCTCTTGCCTGGCAGCCCAATTCAGGTGTCCGAAAAGTTCTTTAAGATTGAGCATCATATCATAGGCAGTACACATGGCCTGATGCTGATGTTGCAGCACATTTGACATAGAGGCCAAAATGTAACACCGCGTCATCTCAACTGTCTTTACCCACTTCCTATGTCTCTCTATCTCCTCTTCACTAGAATCTCTATTAGGCACGCTAGGACAAACCTCAAAAAGTACAAACTTGTACTCTTCAACAGTTAAGACAATGTCTAAGTTCCATTTTCAATCAATGTAATTAGGACCAGTAAGTTTGTTTTCTTTTAGAATAACAGCAAGTGGATTGAAAGCCATACTGAAATCTTGAGAATCACAAATTAACATATTTGGTTAAAACTTTAGAATTTAAAATAACATTGATTTTTCAAATAATATAATTTAAATTCACTAATACCTCAAACACAGAGAATTTCATATGCCACGATAGTGTGGACGTATACTAATTCAAGCATTTGTAAGAGTAAATTTTACCCATTAATTTTACTATCTTATCTACCTAACTTTATAACAAATAAAATTAATAGTTGGTTTAGGTCACACAAATAATAGCAGTCTCTGATGGGGAGAATACTATTAAATGCACCTAAGTGCATATCATTACTTGATACTAAGTCCATTATTTAGGATTATGCACCTTCAGATAGAGAAAATCACATGTACCAAAATAATTTTCTATAATCATCCATAAAAGAAGTTTGATCTAGTGATCCGCAAACAAACTAATCCGATGTGGAGGAAGGCACTTAAAGCCAACGTACAAGTTTGAATGCATCACTTACAAACTAGTAATGGAGACCATGAGATTTATTCTAATAATCTCTCTCCCACTTAGTTATTTAATACGAGAAATTTTAAGCATGCATTAACATAATAGCATATAATAGCATATCAAAATAGTAGACAATAAATATGAAAAAATAAATTTTCAACTATTATGGTCTCATCAAATATCCGTCGTTCTTCAATATACCGCCAATGGATCATGTAGTCGCGTCTATCTTGCTTCCTTCTCAGCCGCGCCTCCGGTGATCAAAATAACATCACGTATAGTAAGGATACAAGTGCAACAATAAAAGAACAATTTACATCCATCGATCCTATACTCCACAAAAGAGTTTACATATAATCTAGATCAAACAGCAAATTAAAATTACACACATGCACAACACAACCTCGACATGCCCGAGGGTTCCAATCATACATAACACATATTATGCCATAATAGTTGGAACTAGGAATCTTGCAACTAAAGAGTTAATCTATTTGCACATCCTACTATCATCCTGCCTAAATTTATATATAAAAAGTGCATAAATTAACTGAAACCAATCACATAGAGCCAGAACCTATGCTCTGATACCAATTGAAGGTGTCTGGAATTTCATCCTATTCAATTTCTACCAGATAAAAATTTTTCAGGGATGGAACCTTTCCAAGCAACCCCACATGTTCGATCAGACATGTACTTGATTGATCAAGCAAGTTCTTGACCAATCGAAGCATAAGATCGTTGGGACTCTTATGTTGGTATTCAAGATCCATATAAAGAAAAATAACTTACGCAGCGGAATAAATAAATTAGTTGTACCTTCCTTTGTAGATTGTATAGAAGATGTTTGTACCCGAAAACCTCTTGATCTTCTATTGTATTCCTCTCCTCTTCTTGGACGTCGTGTGGGCGACGATCTACCCAGCAAACAACCACCCAACTTTACTTTCCTTTTTTCCTCTCTTCCTCTCTTCCTTTCCTCTTCTTGCCGCCACTTCCTCTCCTCTTCATCCTTCTTTGGGCACCGACCCTAAAGAGAACAAAGGGGAGTCGGCCCAAAGGAAGAACCAAGAAGAAGAAAAGCTATGAAGAGCACCGGCCCTAATCAAGGAGAAGAAAGATCTAGAAGAGGCGCCGGCCCTAAGGAGAAGAGAAAGACTTGTGATGGGCGCTGGCCCTAGGTAGAAGACAAGGAGGTGTGGGCACCGACCCTAGCTTGAAGAGAACCAAGGGGAAAGATGAAGGGCACCGACCCTAGCAAGGAGAAGGAAGGTTGGGCGTCGTCCCTATGCAAAGGAAAATGGAGAAAACTAAAGGGTTGGGCGTCGGCCCTAGGTGGCAAGACAAGAGGCAATTAATTGTCTCCTTGAGCCACCCCCTCTCCTCTCCTTTTATAGCTTTGCTGTCTTACGAAGTTTAGAAAAAAAATTACTGAATTAATAAAATTTTATTAGATAACAAAATTAACATAATTCTATTAGATAACAGAATTGACTGAATTTTGTTGGATAATAAAATTAACATAATTTTATTGAATAACAGAAATTCTGTTAGGTGGATATGAGGTTTTATCTAAAGGCTACAACAAAGACCTAGAAGAGGAATTGGTTTAGGTCTCCTGATAGGCTTGGGCTTCCTATGTTCGGCCCGAACACCAAATTCAAGTCCATCAATAATAACTCATACCACTAAAAGATTATTATTGAACTACCGCATCATCCCATATTATAATATGGGCTCCTTCTTATTATGAGTGCATTAATCTCCCTGTGTTTAAGATATCGTATGTCCGTTAATTAAATGAGTTATTGACAACTCAATTAATTAACTTCTAATTTCAATAGTAGTACCACTCAACTTTATTATCATGTCAGACTAAGTCTACCTGTAGGATTTATATGATAATCCTTTTGAGCTCCTCAAGGGGGCATCATTAGCCTAAATAATTAGGACACAGATTTCTTCTATAATCAACAACACACCATATAAATAGCATTATCTCCCAACTCTCAGGCCTATTGATTTAACGAATAAATCTCACCCTTTGACAAGTTAAAGAAATAAATACTAAGTACATATGTTTGTTATTATATAAGGATTAAGAGTTCACACATCCATAATAACAGAGATCTAGTTCGATTATATAGTCAGTATAAATCGAATGACCTCAAACGGTCCAGCTCAATACACATAAAGTGTACTAATGTAATTTTATAGTCAAGATAAACTAATACCAATTACACTACAATCGTTCCAATGGTTTGTCCTAATCCATCTTGTTTGTGAGCTACTATTTATAATTTATAAGGAACTGATAACATGATCTTCTGTGTGACACCACACACCATGTTATCTATAATATAAATTAAGTGGACAGCTGCATTATCATATATCAAGAATATAAAATGCAAGCATTTGACCAAAGTGATTCTTATTTCTAATTATTTTAAAATAGATGTTCATACAAAAGCTAGGCTTATAGTATATATCCCAACACTTCTCATATGAGGTGGCATAATCAGCATATGCACGAAGGAGGTATAATGTATCATCCTTGTGATTCCCTTGCATGGAAACATCTTGATACAATATTTTCTACATTTGCGATGGAACAACGTAATGTGAGATTGGGACTTTTTACGGATGGATTTCAACCATTTGGTCAGTCAGGATAGCAATATTCATCTTGGCCTATTATATTAACACCTTATAATTTACTACCATGGATGTGCATGAAAGATGAACTGTTCAAATGAAATTAACATATAGTAAATGCTCTGGGCTTCATAGCAGTAAGAAGTTCTAATGAAACCAACCTTTATTGGTAAATTACAAGTCTTGCTTGATGGGCAAATAGGGACAAAAGTTTGGCACAATTTTATTTTTATTTCGAAGTGTATGTGTTATAATGTTATTTACAGATACAGATATGTCTAATCAGGCAGCAGCACCCGGTGGTCGGACTGTTTTGAGAGTTGTTGGAAAGTAGTAAGTATTGATGTTATTAGTACTTTTTAATTCATAAATAATTATATGTTATATGTCTAACATTTATATATTTTATAATGCAGTTTTACGTCATATGATCACAGAGTTGCAGCCAATATATCTAGTAAGTTTTACAAGAGTGTATATCGTTCAGGGCATACTTAGAGGCATGTCGACGAAGACATGTGAAGCTTTTACTACGATGAGTTTTTGATAAGTCATTTTAATCAACAATGAAGTTATTTTTATTTCTACTAATTGATTTTTTTTTCTTACAGAAAAAGTATACTTGTGAACTAGAGCATGAGCAAAAATTTAAAGAAACTTGGAATGCTGCTTGTGCCAAATTGTACAAAGATCTTCTTTATAAATGCAAAACAAAGGCACTAGACCATCTTTCATTCCAGTTGACATTTGGGATGCATGACAAGCCATCTAGGCTGCAGAAAGATGGCAAGCAAATTCAGCGACAGCTCGATCCAACAGAAACACCGAGTTGGCTGACCTTAGCACCAGATCCACAAAGCATATGTACAGCTGGATCCCGTTCCATTGTAGAGCATACCTTGGACTTGGTAAGTTTATAATTAATATATTTGTATTAGAATTATTTAATTAGTAATAATTTAATTTTGATTTAATTATATTTTTAAATTTTCAGGAGCACGAGTTACAGCGCCCTTCTACTTGTTGGGAGATTTTTACGAAGACACACAAGTCTAAGGATGACACATGTATCGATCCTCGCTCGTAGGCATTAGACATAAGATAATAAATTTTAAATTTATTTAACATTTCAGTATTGTAATTATTTTTTATAATCCTAAATTTTATATTGATTTATTTTTAAGTAGGTTGAAATGTCTACTAGAGTTGCACAAGCGTTTGCACCTGCTATTGAGGGAGGTGAGAGGTAAGATCTCTCAACCAATCAATTGAATGAGATATACTATGATGTAGTCGGTAGGAGAAAGAAGAGCTCCACCCTCTACGGTCTAGGGTCCCAGGCGAGAGTCATATATAATTGTATGATGACCCCTAGAGTCAGGGGTTATCCCAACGGATCATCTGCTGCGATAGAAGCCCTACAATAAGAAAATTAAGAATTAAATAATCGACTCTCCGCATTAGAGGTTTCACAGATCAAATACCAGCAGTTGGCGCGACAAATGAAGGACTTCATGGATGCCATGGGTCCGACGCCGCAGCGCCCACATGGTTGGACTCAAGATGCGGAGACTCATGACCCTAATGCCTGTGATGAGTGCCTACGACGTATGTTAACAATATTTCTATTGCTTCTAATTGATTTTTAGTTATGACTTGTAAACATGCACTTTCCAAATACCTTGCTTGTTATCATTAATTTATTAATAACCTATCTTATTGTCTTTTTTATAGGATTGGATATTTTGGCTCAGTTAGTTTAGATATTTTTTTGATAAGCTATTGTATTTAAATATTTGATACAATATCAGTGTATTTAGATATTTATATTAGGGTTATTATACTCAGACTGGATTGCAGTGTATTCAGATATTTTATATTCAGATATTGTAGTAGTGTAGTTGAATGATATATTTTTGCTTGTGTGTTTGTATTCAAATTGTATTGTATCTTATTAATTCAAATATAAATAGGAAATTCAGAAAAATATAAAAAATATTTTTTAAAAAAAATTATTAGCGATGAAATTTATTGCAATTTTTTTAAAAAACTAATGACGAAAATTTATAATTCCGTCACTAATTAGCGACGGAATTATAAATTTTCGTCACA
Organism: Curcuma longa; assembly: GCA_025388495.1. Taxonomy (NCBI): domain Eukaryota; kingdom Viridiplantae; phylum Streptophyta; class Magnoliopsida; order Zingiberales; family Zingiberaceae; genus Curcuma; species Curcuma longa. Next base: position 13,274 of record JAOBBC010070721.1, read on the forward strand.
ACATAGCGATGAAAATTATAAATTTCCATCGCAAAACGGCTGAATAAACAGTATAACCTGAATGGATTTTAGCAACGGATATTTATTTTTTCATTGCTAAATAGCAACGGAATCATAATTTTCCGTCGCTATATAGTAGCAACAGAAATATATGTCCGTCGCAATATATAGCGACGGAACCTAAATTTTGTAGTTAATCTGACGTCACCGACTAAAAAAAAGCGACGGTATTATTTCATCACTAATCGATCGTTAATACGTATTAACAATCGATTAGTGACGGAATATTCCATTGCTAATAGCCATTTTTTTTAGTACTTGACTTCACAGTTTCATTGGATGATATTTTATTATTTGATGATGATGATGATGATGCATTTGTGGAAATTGCACATCGGCCATGTAAGTTATTATTTCTCATATTTTTAGGTGCTAACAAGGGTGTGCCCAATGATAAATTATGCAAAAAACACACTCTTAAATGTGTTCATTAAAAATTATATAAAGAAACTACCTTGGACGGATAATTACATTAAAACCTGTCCGAATGCTCAATAAGCAGCACGATCCTCTTGCGGTCGGTGCGTTGGTAAGGTTGGAAAAATGAAACGGCAATTGTAATTAATGTATTCAGTACCAAAATGTATCTTGTGAGTTGTGGCTAGGAATAAAAAAAAAAAAAAGTAGAAGTTGGTGTTGATGTTAACATAAACCTACTTCTCTGCCTACCCTCTTCTCCTCTGTTTTATAACTTTGATTAGATCCAAACATCCAAATCATTTTTTTTCTCTTTTCAAAGACTGAACAACCCAAGATTTCGTCTCCAACAACCCATTGCCGACGCCGCATCCCTTGCATTGCACCCAGTAACTTATAAAAATTTCTAAGAGCATTCGCAACGCTCGTGACGTTATAACGTCTTTAACAGGGGTCTACTAGGGTCCACTGCCACGTGGTCGACAGTAGTGGTCGACCAATGATCGACCACCACTTAGGTGGGGTTCGCGGCAAACGCGTTAACATTAAAAAAATAAAAAAAATATGGGCCCACAGATTAACGCGTTTAGAACTCTGAACGCGTTCAATATCTCACTCCTCCACGTCGCTCTCTCGCTCCTCCACGTATGTTATTAACGCGCGATGAACGCTGCGTTGCAGATGCCCTAAGAATTTGAACTAATTGAATAGGATTTTAATCCGTTGTTGACTTTTTAATCCTCCTTCATTAAAAAAAACAATAGCTTTTTCGTCTACGCGTTGCCACGGTGCCCAATACCTACAATGATACTTTCAAGATAGTTGAGCGAATTACATTATGAATGTGGGTAGATACGGATCAATGAATTAGAGTCGAGAGGGACTTTAACTTAATGAAGTGGGTTGGACTTTAGATTTGAAAGAATGAATTTTAGTAGGTTAACTAAAAAGTTTACATAGTTAATAATTTTTTTTTTTGATTGGATTAGAACTTAAGACAGCCTTAAGAAACATCCGGCTCTAACTATGACAACTAAATTGACCATCTCGTTGCCACCCTCAAGTAATGTCAAATCAATCCACAGATTAAAGGAATCTTTACACCTAACCTTTATTTTTTTTTTAACCCAAACTTAAGTATCTTACCAAATTATTTTGAGGCAACTATTTCGAATAACTTCAAGTGCCACGAGGATAAACTTCCACTGAAAGGAACAGCTTCCGAGAGTTGGGATTTTTAAAATGCCAACATGTGATATTTTATACATGTACCAGTACCTTAATTCTCTTCCTGTTCTTGACAAGTAAGCGAAGAAAAGGCGATGAATAGCCATCCTCCGTTCAGTAGTAAACAAATTCGAAGAAAATCCCCATTCCTCCTCTTTCCACTCCTAGTAAATAAGGCGGAAGCATTATGTTTAATTATAAAAAATACTGAAAGACGGCTGAAGAGTCGCATGTTCCATGGGTTCATATTTAATAAATTTGGGCCCATTGCCCAAAAGGAGAGACCGTTACAATCAGGAAATCAACGAGCTAAATTGTTATTTTTTTACCTAAATTAATAAAATGATATATCTTCACTCCTTCGACTATCACCCCCACCAACTGCGATCATGTCATCGCAAACCCTCACTCCTTCCTCCTCTATAAATCTGAACCATCCTCCACGCTTGCTTCGCAGCCATCTCACCCTTCCTCCGATTCCCTTCCGGCGGCTTCTTCATCCTTCCCCTCTATTTCTCAACCACCGCTCCCTTCTTTCCGTCGGCGCTAGCACCGGCGCCATGGAACCCGTCGGTGACTGGGGCCTCTCACCGCTCTCCAACGTCGACCCCGAGATCTACGAGCTCATCGAGCACGAGAAGCGCCGTCAGTCCCATGGCATCGAGCTCATCGCCTCCGAAAATTTCACCTCCTTCGCCGTCATCGAGGCCCTTGGTAGCGCCCTCACCAATAAGTACTCCGAGGGCATGCCCGGAAACCGCTACTACGGAGGGAACGAGCACATCGACGCCATCGAGAATCTTTGCCGCTCCCGCGCCCTCGCTGCCTACCGCCTCGATCCCTCCAAGTGGGGCGTCAACGTCCAGCCCTACTCCGGTAGCCCTGCCAATTTCGCCGCCTACACTGCTCTGCTCAACCCCCACGATCGCATTATGGGCCTCGATCTCCCTTCCGGTGGGCACCTCACCCACGGCTACTATACCTCCGGGGGTAAGAAGATTTCTGCCACCTCCATTTATTTCGAGAGTCTCCCTTACAAGGTCAGCCCCACGACCGGATATATCGACTACGATAAGCTTGAGGAGAAAGCCCTTGACTTCCGCCCCAAGCTCATTATCTGCGGTGGAAGTGCCTACCCAAGAGATTGGGACTACGGTAGATTCAGATCCATTGCTGACAAATGCGGGGCCTTGTTGCTCTGTGATATGGCTCATATCAGTGGCCTTGTCGCTGCTCAGGTAAATGGTTATAGTTTTAATCCTCGAACCTAGTTATTTTAACGACTGTGTTGTCCCAGAATCAGTATTTTTAAATCAGTATCAAATGTTTGTCTTGATTTGGTTTGAAAGGCTAGATTTGATACATTGCTTGCGCTTGTGATAATAGACCTGCAAGCTCGATTCCATTCATTCTATTGGATGTATACATATTTAAAGTATCAACTATTAGATCTGATTCGGATTCATTCACAATCCTTTTTCTTCTCCAAAAGAAACAACACTAATTATTCTTTTGGTTTCTGCTTGATAACAAACTAAGATTAGTGTGTCCCATTTCTCATTTTCTTGATGCCTGCATACACTGATTAGGAATGCTTTGACTTTAGTAGCAAAGCTTGGTCTTATGAGTACCCTCTAATTAGGATGACTATTCCCTGTGATGTAGGAAGCCGCAAACCCTTTCGACTTTTGTGATGTTGTAACCACCACCACACACAAGAGTCTCAGAGGACCTCGGTCTGGTATGATCTTCTTCAAGAAAGGCCCAAAGCCTCCAAAGAAGGGACAACCGGAAGATGCTGTTTATGATTTTGAAGACAAAATCAACTTTGCAGTGTTTCCAGCTCTCCAAGGTGGCCCCCACAATCATCAAATTGCTGCTTTGGCTGTGGCCTTGAAGCAAGCAATGACACCTGGTTTCAAGGCCTATGCCAAGCAGGTTAGGGCCAATGCTGTTGCTCTTGGGAATTATCTGATGAGCAAGGGCTACAAGCTTGTCACTGATGGCACTGAGAATCATCTTGTTCTATGGGACCTTCGACCTCTTGGCTTGACTGGTACAACCAATTCCATTTTTTTTCAGACAGCCTTCTCTTGCTCATTTCTAGTCAAGTTCACTTTTCCCTTTGAAAATTGCAGGGAACAAGGTTGAGAAACTTTGTGATCTTTGCAACATTACTGTCAACAAGAATGCAGTTTTTGGTGACAGCAGTGCATTAGCTCCTGGTGGTGTTCGTATTGGTAAGAAACATTTTCTCTACAGCATAATTTAATTGCTTCTGGTTTGAATCCATGGGTACGATCATTGACTTTTGAAATATTCAAACTTCCTCTGTTCATTATTTGATGAAAACTTTGCTATATCAGTTACTTCTTTTTGCATTATTCTCCGAGCAACTCAACCATAGTTATGACGCCAACATCCACTGCTGTCACACAAGTAATTCCTTGGTTTTATTTCTCAGGAACTCCAGCGATGACATCACGGGGTCTGATTGAGAAGGACTTTGAGCAGATTGCAGAGTTCCTTCACCAGGCTGTCACCCTTTGCTTGAGCATTCAGAAGGAACATGGAAAGCTGCTGAAAGATTTCAACAAAGGCCTGGTGAACAACAAAGACATAGAGGAGCTGAAAGCGGCCGTTGAGAAGTTTGCTGCATCATTCGACATGCCCGGCTTTCGAATGACCACAATGAAATACAAGGACTAGGACGTCAATTTTCGAAGTGTTTTCCTTTTTTTATTTTTATTTTTTTTATTTTGACAAATTTCCAGTTATGTTTATTTTCCTTCTCATTCTACATGCACTTGGACACTGTTTTTATACGAAAATTGCCAAGTGAACGCTTTAAGAAATCTAAATCGGAAAAGGAGATCGCTTCTAATTCTTATGGTGATTCAAGATTAATTAGCGTGACCACCGACATAATGAAATGGATTCTCACACCTTAACCATTTTTCTCTTCGTATCATCTTTCTAAATATAAAAAGGTAACCACCTTAATCTAAACCCTAAATTTACAACACTACCACCATACTTGGCACACGACACTTTCTTCTACAAGATGAGCAGAATCCAACTCCACCGTCATCGACACCTCCTGACAACATCAACAAATCGGCAATATAAAATCACCATTGATCAGTTCATATTGATGATCAAGGTATTTTGACCATAAGAAAGATCATCGAGATGTTTTGACCAAACATTTTGATGATTAATATAAAAGTAGCATTTCATTTATAATGCTTCCATGCAAAGTTACGAAAATAGAACTAGATTAACTTATCCAACCAGAAAAAATTGGACTTGGTTCTCGCCTAGTTTGGTTTTGTACGGGATTAGAAATGGATCTAATTAAACTAGTAAAAATTAAATTGAGCCAATCAAAAATACCCTACACGTAATACGAGAGGGGTGAAAGCATTTTTTAAATAAAAATAATTAGATTATTAGGAACCCTAAGTCGGTGCACACGCCACATCGTTCTTTATTGGTTTCCTTCTCTTTCTCTTGCACTTGCAAGCATTGCACACTCACTTACCCCAACTATATGACTCGAATAACGTTGTTGGTTGTCGCACACACCTATGAAGACCTCAATGTTATCGATCGTTGTTATTTTTCAACCATTTCTTCTTTCTCCTCCCCATGTCACTCTCATCCTCTCTCATTTTCACATTAATGAGGAGAATGCAATTAAAAAAAACACTCAATGTTGGTTATACTTTTTTCTAATTTGTCCTTAGAGTATATTTCCACACCAATAAAGTTGGTGGCATATGGAGTCGTCTACCTTAAGAGTGCAACGTTAATTACAAGAACAGAAATAATGAACCTCACATCGTTTAGACAGTCGATGTTCATCATAGACAACTGATACTATGTAATAATCTACGATTATTAAAGATGGACCAACAGATTTAAGCTTATAAGGAAGGAGATTGAATTTGATGTTAAAATCTTACAAGGTAGTATTCAGGAAGCGGAGTCGGAATCATATAATATTCGAGAAATCAAGTTCGGAGTTATAAGATGCTCGGGAAGCGGAGTCAGAGTTATAAGACGCTCGGGAAGCGAAGTTGGAGTTGGAGTCAAAATGTGATCAGGAATCGAATTTAGAATTATATTCAAAGGTGTTCGAAAATTAAATTCAGAATCCGAAAGTGCTTGGGTGTCAAACATAGAACCATGAAGTGTTCGAGAAATATGTAGATAACATGAGGTGCTCATACAACAAAAATATCCACGTTTAGTAACGGATAATTCCGTCGCTAATCCCATTTAGCGATTGATTTATGACAAAAAAAATAAAGTCATAAATTTTTCCATTGCAAATTGATTAGTGATCGAAATTATAATTCGGTCAGTAAATAGTGTCCGAATTATATAATTTCGGTTGCTAAACAATGACTGAATTATATTTTGGTCATTTATAATAGTGACAAACATATGATTTGGTCGCGAGATATAGCAATCGAATAATATTTCGATGGTTAAGTTTAGCGACCGACTTATAGCGACCGATATTATAATTTTGTTGCTAAATTAGTGACCAATAATATAAATCGATCGCTAATTTAGTGACTGTAACGCCCGTAAATTTTCTCATATATTTTTCATAAAGTTTTCTAAAAAAAAAACTTATAATGGCCGAGGTTCGAACCTTGAACTTCTAAATAATAGAGTTAGGGAAAGGATAGTAATAGTCATTAGTCCCACAAAAATTTTCTATTATAAAATGGGGAAACATTATAATTATACAAGTTAGACACGAAGAGATGCTCCATTAGATTAGTATAAAAAGGGGAAGTTAGTGAGAAAATTTAGGATTTTGCTTTCGTATTCTTTTGGGCGAAAACAGAAGAGGATGGCCGGCCAAGAGAAGGGAGCAAGGGTCTTATTTGTATCTTCCTTCCTCTCTTTCCTCTCCTTCCTCTCCTTCCTCTTCTTCCTTGTGGTGGTCAGCCAAAAGAAGGAAACAAGAGTCTTATTCGTAAGATTCGGGCATACACAAAAGATTCTAAGTATGCAAGAGTTTCGGAGTCCTCAACCATAGGATTTTTCGTTAGTAAGTACAAGAAGAAAGATGTAAGTACTCCTCACCTGCAGTAAGGGTT
>JAOBBC010071026.1:0-11362 GCA_025388495.1 Curcuma longa
ATATACAATAAACTCATAACATTTATCTAACTCGAGCGAAGTTACCTTGTTATCCCTAAATAATGACTCATAAGATGACTCAACCTCCTCGTTGAATGCTTCTCCTTGGCTTTCATTTGAATGCTTTACTCCATCGTTGGTTATAAAGGTTAGATGTCGTGTCACCTTGTATAGCTTATTTGATGATTCAGATGAGGTTTTATCCTATGTGGCTTTGAGTGTCTTCTTGCTTTTTAGCTTCTTTTCTTGTTTCGAGAGTTCAAGGAAATCAACCAAATACAGACTATGTTTTGCCCTTATTTTAATTTAGATTTACCTTCTTTCTTAGCATCTCCAAAGAATTTCTTGACATCTTTCTTGTTGAATTTTCAACTTATCTACATCAGCTTCTTCACAAAATCTCACTTCACCAGTTTGCTCTCAGACTCTTCTTCAGACTTATATGAGGTCCCCTTCTCCCTCTTCTTAGTCATATTATTAGTTACAATCAATGATATAACTCTCTTCAATTCAAACTTACAAAACAACTCATCTAACTTTACAAAGATCCCAGGACATATTTTAGGCATCCACCACAGATAACCACAAAGTAGTCCTTAGGAAAACCTTTAAAACATATCTAATAAGGTCGTAGTTCTCACACTTTCTCTAATAGGATGGAGTCCGTTGAGTTCCTTGAATGTGATTCTTGAGTCTCTGGTGTCTTCATGCAATTCCACCAACTTATACTAAAGCTCTTTAGCACTTTGGAAGGGATAAACCTTATTGAGTTGGTCTAGGCAATCCATACTGTAATGTCACAATCGTTGTGGCATTTGACTACACCTTTTTTTCTCAGTCCACATAACCACTTCCCTAATACAAGTCCTTCATCCTCAGTGGTAGGCGCACTCTCTATATTTGTCATCAAATAATACTTCATTCTACTCCTCCAATAAGAAAAGTTATTATCGTCAAAACATGGCGACCTTGCTTTGTTGTAACCTCTTAGATGGGCATTTTACTTTAGTAGATTTGCTCCTTTAACTATTAATTCTCTAAAGTGGCATGCTCTAATACTAGTTGTAGGATAGAGTTCGGATGTTAGAGGGGTACTAGTTGTAGGATAGAGTTCGGATGTTAGAGGGATGGTGAATAGCAACCATCATTTTTCTTGATTTTCTTCGTGTTAATATCTACAAAGATTAGTGCGTAGTGGAAACAAACACAATAACATAAAGTAGAAAACACACATAAATCCATAAGTGAAAACAACTATCTTTCTCCTTTTGGGCACCACTGAAGGCAAAACCTTTTACAGTTATTAGATCATCTTCTTTTTTACAAATTTGTAAATAAAGTACAAGGAAGGCAACAAAACACTAATAAAAAGTAGGTTTATAGCTAACTATTCCCACTTTTGTTTTCGGTGCTCTTGTTCTTGTTGAAAACGGATCAACTACAACATTTTAAACGAAGTGCCAAATTCAACAAGTTGCGTGTGATTCGGTGTTAATTGTTGGTGGCACATCAATCCATTGCTCTAATATTAAAATATTTTTGTAGATCTTTAGGAACCTCATTAATAATTTTCTAAGATACACATCAGTTGACTGTCTTGCAGGCAACAATCGAGGTAGCATTTAGTCAACTCGCAAACATTCTGCTTACGCGAATTTAACATGAGCTGACTTGCAAACATTTGTTTGCTTTGAATTTATTTTACTCAACTACCTTGGATGACTCATAAAGAGTTGACTAATTTATTACCACAAATTTTGAATGGCTTTATGCTTTCATGAGTTGACTAATTTATTTCCATAAGTCGATTGAGGTATTCCCAATCGACAACTCCAACTTCATCAATTGGCTGACAACATACCATAAACTCAAATTCATCAACATTTAGGATTTTCACTTCTCCATGTGCAACAGTTGCACTATGACTTAACCATTTTAATAATCGAGTCTCACCTATATTCGAGTTCTACCCTCGTCCTAAGGTTACAATCACTCAAAGATTCATTCACACCATAATTTAATGTGTCAGAAGCCTCAGTGCTATCTGGACTTTTGTGAAGTCTCCTCGCCTCTAGGTTTTCATTCTAGTCACCTGACTTCCTAGAACTTCCTTTCATATCAAGAGTCCATTCCTCGACTCTTTTGGACTTTTGTGCCTTACATCCAACCTTCCTAGCCTACTAAAACTTCATCTCCCTTAACCTTCTTAGACTTCCTTATCTAGCTTCCTATCTCCCTATCCTACTAGGGCTTTTACCTTAAGAAGCATCTAGTGTCTAACTATTTGGGTTTCCAGCTAAATGTACCTCTCAAGCTACCAACACCTGCACACTTGACATATCATATGAGATCACGAGACCTAATTTAAACATGGTGCAACATAAAAACTCATGCAATATCAAGCATGATTGCCCCAACAATATATGGATACTTGTCCAGGGGAAGCGCATGGACGATATAGAGTTTGAGCCTTTATCCACCATATTAGTCTTGAATATTATCACAAAGAACATACGGTTGGACACTCCATTGCAAGCTTATCTTATTTGGTGGAGCCATCTTTCGGTCCATAAACCTATCGATCCTTCAAATCAGCATCCTTCCCTTTTATTTATCATCCAATAATTCCCACAAGCCTTAGCTATCTTTGCCAAGCTATAGGAATTGTATAATTCATTATACATCCTATTGAGGAAATATTTTTTACATAGAAAGTTGTTTTGCTTCTATGCCATCAATGTCGCCTTTAACTAAGGATTACCTTCAGTATATGCACATTCGCTGACAAGAACCTCAAAGTCATCAGATCATAAAACATCTTTTATTATCGCATCTTGGCCCCTAGAGAACTTCATTTTATCCCCACGAGCGATAGACCCATCGTCACAATAATACTGCAATATCATCTTAAAATTGTAATTGTTGATGCAGCTTTTATCCTTCTAAATGGTGAGCTTGTTGTCTCACTAGCAGCTTAGTACGACAAGATCGTCGATATAGTGATGTGGAACAAACCTCTTTAAATTTGTCAATGCACCAATTTGGGTTGTCAAGGAAACCCTTCAAATGGCATTGTTCGCACATTATTCTTCAACATTACCCATTCTTTCATGCATAGTTAATACACATCCAGCGCTTACTGATTGAGGAGTTTTTGCTCCTTAATAAATTTGACTAATGGTCAAAATATCAAATCAAGCCCATTGGATTTAGTTTAAAATTCAATTTAATCTCTTCGTATGGCATCCTAAATAGAGATTCTGATTTGATCTATTTTGGCTTGATTTAGGTTCATTCAATTTTAATTGTCTTAGAATTCCCTTGGTTTTAGTCAAACAAGAACTAATATTTGAGCACACTCAATTTAACACTAACATATTCACGCATGTAGAATATGATAGTTAGTACACAAGTTTATGCTCTCTCTGATTAAGCCAAACCAAATCATTGAATCAGTTTTATTCCAATTACTCAAATAATTTTGACATTAATTTCTAATTCATTAAAAAAATTAATTTACGGCAGCCTACTTGGAATACAATCCATCAATATGCTCCTATTCAATCACTTGATTATGAAAATCAATTTCCAATTCAGCCATGTCCAATAAACCTTTGAGGAGTTAATTCTAGTCCCCGGGGCAATGGTGCAACGGTAGGACATCCGGGTTGTGACCTAGGGACCTGCGGTTCGATCCCTAGCTACGGCGTATTTGCAAGAATTTTTCTCCAAATGGGGAACGCAATCAAAGGATGCTGGGCATCTGGATTGGCCGCCGTATGCGCTTCCCAATTTACCCTGGTGGTCGGTGGGAACCTTCCGTGGGACCGGACCGGCCACCCCCAGGGATTGAGTCCATGAGACTGACTGGGATTTATCATTTTTTTTTAGGAGTTAATTCTAACTTCCTCCATTTTCTTGTTTTATCTATTGTCACATCAATATCATGTTTCCTTAAGATCCCCAACCTTTGTCCAAATATGAATACCAACATCTAAACATCCTCCAGAATAAAGTTACACTTTCCCACATCTATGCCATAAATCTGAACCTAAAGTTGCCCCTCCCATATCCTAATAAATTATCTGACTAAAAATGAAGGTGTAGAGTCATAGCAGCAGAACAGTGGATTAGAAATAATAAAAGAATAGAAAATAAATAAGTATCAAGCTAAGCTGAATCAATCCATGGAAATTCATTAAACATCTTACCGATTATAAAGACCTAGAGCACACCTTCCTTCAACAGTTTTCAAACCATCTGCACAGTGTTATATTATAGGATAACTAATTTGACATTAACAAGTCTTTAACAGCGCAAACATAAAAGAATGAAAAAAGAAAACAAAATCCCAAAAAAAGCAGGAAAAAGAATTATAACATTACAAAGTTAATCCAAAAAGAACATAAGAGGAATCAAAGACACGTTAAGTGCAAAACATAGTAAGGTGACAAGGATTCATTTATCAAAAAGTTTACTTCAAAATATCAGAATCCTGCAGATCCAACATGGCGAGACAGTGATTTTTGGACTTCAATATAAAAGTTGCACATGAAATATGAAGATTATAGTCAAAATTGGTATGGAAATAATTCATGTTCAATATATTTATGGTTGGAAACAAGGTTCTTTTCCCACCATTCTACGAATGTATTAGCTCGACTATATTAGATAAAGATTATTGCAGAAGTGTCCACTTCCTTCAAAATATATGGTATTGTTAGTTATAAAAATCTAAACTTGTTACAAACATATCATTCACATAACCTCTCAATACTAAGCAAATAAATTATCAACTGGATATTAGAACTATAAACTGGTTATTAATACTAACAAGAGATGTAATGAGCTCTTTAGATTACACCACATATATCACAAAATGGCAATCTTCTTACATGATTTTATCGTCATGAAACATTAAATTAGAGACTATAAACAAAGTGCCTACTTATCAGAATATATCTTGCTTGGTTTAGTAAGATCAATATTCAGTTCAATCATTAGTATTTAAGCCATCTACACCATCTGTAGGTCATGTGGACCTCTAAGCATCCCTCAATATTATGGGCAAATCTGTGTAGGCCTAAAGATGAAGGTGGCTTGGGATTTTGGGACTTGCAAGCTTGGAACCTAGCCCTCTTGGCTAAGGTTCTATGGCAGATACAGACGAAGAAGGACACCCTTTGGATTAAATGGGTCCATCATACTTACTTGACGCGTGCTGATGTATGGGCATGGAAGGCAACCCACTTGAATTCCCCTCTAATCAAACATCTAGATCTTATATTATTGACTGTTGGGTCCCCGGAGGCTGTTGGACAGAGATTGACAGACTGGTTTGATCAAGATGGAGGGGTAGCACGGGTATATAATTTTTTTAAGCATCTTAGTCCTAAAAAGTCATGGGCTTGGATAGTGTGGAAGGCTTACTTATAGCCAAGTCATACAGTCACCTTCCAGATGTTGGCACAGAGAGGACTCCCCATCAGAGACAGAAAGAATTACTTAGATGATCGACAGTGCACTTTCTGTAGCCAAATACTGGAGACACAAGAGCACCTATTCTTTAGGTGTCCCCCTGTTGCGTTATTATAAAGGAAGATTAGCAACTGACTTCATATGCAATCGGAGATGTCCACCTACCGACGCATGTTGAGAGTCTTCGAAAGACATTACCGTGAGAGTTGGATGCTGACAAAGGATCATCATCTTGCCTTATCATCTATGATTCATTTTGTATGGAAGGATAGAAATAGAAGTTTCTTTGGTGAGGGACAATTAGACATTAATAGGATCTTTAAGTGTGCAAATTCATGTATATCGATCGCTGGGTGTTTTCTTTAATCTAATGCTTCGTCAGACATGAGGACCCCCTAAGACCCAAGTCGGGGCCCAAGGTTGAGATGAGGTCGAACTTGAGGTTGGGACCTGAAGCTGAGGTAAGGTCGCCACCCGAGACAGAGTAGAGGTCGGGGTCGTGTCCCAAGGCTGAGGTGAGGTCAACGTCCAAGACCGAGTAAAGGTCGAGATCGCGACCTGAGACTTGAGACCAAGGTCGAGGTCGAGGTCGAGATCGAGACCCGAGACTTAAGACCAAGGTCGGGGCCCGCGGTCCCAAGGCTGAGGTTGTCAACTTGCTATCTTTCGAGATTTGTCTAATCCTCTTTGATTTTGACTAATAGTCTCACATCCTTCCGAATCTCGCAAGCCATGTGGCAGCTGCAAGCTTGTAGCATCCACCGTATCACCTACTTTTGTGCTTGATGTTTAGATACAAGGACTGTGCAAAGGTTGGAGATCTCATGGCATGAAGGGGTTCCAAGTTTCCTAGTGCAAACGAACAACCTAGAGTTGTGCAAGATGTTGAGGAGGAAACTCACATGAGGTATGTAGTAGGAGAATATAAGAGATAAGACGATGGTTAGAAATGGATTGGAATGTAAAGGCAAGGAAAATGAGTCGGCTAGAGAAGCTAGAAGAATGCAATATATGGGCAAGTGAGGTCACTAAGTTAGAGAAAAAATATGCAAATGGTTGAGTGGTATCTATAATTACACAACCATTTTTTTCAATAAAATAAAATTAAAAATAAGAGACATCTTTTTGTTGATTTTGAATTTGATGGATAAGAAGGAAGCATAGGGTTATTGGAAGAGGACACGTAGATGATTTGTCGATGGGAAACAAGGTAATGATGAAGATAAAGAAATTATTTATGCAAAGAAGATATCATGAAGATGGCATTCATCCTTATGTGTGATCACATAAGATGGTAGATATAGCCTAAGGACAAATGAGTGCAAAAACAAGGTAGACCTCAACATGAATTTGCATCAAAGAGTGATATGGCCATAAAGTATTGAAGATGTCACGGGCAAGCAATTGAATACCAAAAATCATAGGCAATAATGGGTTCTTAATGAGGGTTTAGAGAAGTTACCAAAGAAGAGGGAATTAGTGCATGTTATAAAGCTCTCTACCATGTGAAATAATAGAGAAAAATCAATATACTATCTAGGTCATCCCATCTATTATACATTTATCAGAGTAAAAATATTTATAAATAGATACCTAGGTCCCATGTATTAACAAATCTATCATTAGATACTCAAAATTTCTTGTGAAAGACAGTTACTTGTTAAACTACAAGGCACTCATTGCTTCCAAGTAATTTAAATAAAATTTTGCCAGAACTTCCCCTACCACTTTCCTAGTTCCTCTTGTTGGTATTCAAAAAATTTATGGAAGCCTAACTTACCATTCTACAGAAAATTTCTGAACAACTTTCCTAATAGTTCAGAAAAATTAAATCTTATTTTATTGAGTAAATATAAATAGAAAAAGATCTATTATAGCATTGCAATCTATCATAATGTTTCATATGTCATCAGGATAACTAGTTTGACCATTATCTTGTAATCATGACACAGACAGACCACTGGAGCCACAAGGATAAGAGCATAGATATTCAGCAACACAAGAGAACTCCAAGTAGATATTGTATAAACTTGTGAAAGATTTATAATTTTTTATCGCATCAAATTGTGTGATGATAAATAAAGTACAGGTAGTTTTTAGTTGAGGAGTGTTACATGTGTTGGGACTTGGGAGCAATTCAACTGGAGTACACAGAACTGGATGACTAATTATAGAAAATAACTAAAGATTTTGCATGTTATTCCAATTACACAAGAATGGATATTATTACTCAAAGGATGAACAATTTATTCTTTAAAGAGCATGAACTGTGTCACCCATGTGTCAGAGATAAGTACATGGGTTTCTAAATTTAGTTTATGATACCACAATTGGTACTAGCTAATAAGCATTAAGAAATCACCTTTATAGATTGACAAGAGAGACAAAGCTTATTATCACAGTTTGATCATGCAATCATCCCAATCAAAACACAATCAGTTATATATTGATGCAATAGAATAACATACAGATGCAGAAAAAAGTATAAGAAAGCGGTGTTAAATCCTTAGGAACAAGAAATAGCGCAATAGCATTATCAGCTATATGCTCTTTCAGGAAGACATCAAGCTTTGGCCAAATTCGTAAGGATGTGTAAAGAGGAACCACAGGGATAAAGGAAATAGCTACCTCTCAGCTGTGAGAAGAAAGGTTCTTGAACATGGAGTTCGAAGTCCACATTGCTAAGCATCTACAAATGATGTCAAAATAGAACAAATTCAATTCCGATAGATAAGAGTGGTAATGATTACAAGGACAAGAAAACAATATATGGGAGTATCATGGCTTACATTGGTCAGTTCCGATCCCTTGTTCAAGATCAGACTATTCCATTCATTCACTTTCAGATTTGCCTTTTCTACTAGCGGAATGGAAGGCATAGCATTGCTCAACGATCTGGAGAAACTACCTGAGTCAATGCATCTTCGTATCGCTCGCGCCAAGTGTTTGTACAAGGGATATGCCGGCACTCCACTAGTCCCATCACCATCATGCCAAACTAACAAATCTCGCTTTAATCAGAAGCAAAGATAAAGGGTATTTCTCAGGAATGGGAAAACTAAACGCCTATATACCGAACGGATGGAGAAACGGAAGAAGGGCGGAAGGTTCAGGCTGCAGGAGGCGGGAGCAGTAGTCAGGAGAGAGTGAGAGGGAGAAGGGGAGGGTGAGAACTGCCCCAGAAGCAGTAAGGGAGAGAGTGAAGCGGAGGAGCTCCTCCACCAGATCATCGGAGAGGACTACCGGTGCAACGCCCGGAGACGTTGGCGAACCAGTGATCTCCGACGAAGTATCAGTTACTACTCCTGCCCTTTCCATTCCGATGCTCCGCCGCACAGCCCTGGTTTACGGCTCCAAGTGTCGCTTTTGTTTGGCAAATCTTCAAAACCACGCACCTTCCTTTCTCCCAAAAGTCCCGCACTTTCTAACGAAGTACTCCCGTTGCGAACCGGAACGGCGGAAGGTTTCCCTGCCCAAATTGGTTGCCCCTGGAGGTTCGGAATTCGGATATCGGATTGCATCCATATCGTCTCCGTCCCACTCCATTCGTACCGAACCAAATATCTTATTATCGCCTACTACTACGATTATATGTTTTTTAAATTTTAAATTATTTCAACTAAATTATAAAAATTTATCAAATTTTTTTAAAAAATAAAAAATATATATAATTTAATCAAATATTCAAATTAGGTATAAATAAAATTCTATGAGATTCATTTTCATAATCAAATTTAAAAATTTTCATATCCGATTATATAATTATTTAATTAAATTTAAAAAATATTCTTCGATATTTATATCGAATTATCCATCCTTTTGAATATCGAATTATCCATTGATTCAAAAGGAGAATAAATTATCTCCCTAATAACCCCCTTTATTAATCTCGACCCTAAAAATTCATCGAGTGGGAATCTCTCAACATCTCCGTGGAGTTGAGAAATATAGGGGTAATGACTTTTAGGAGTTTTTTTTTCTTATTACTGGTTTTTTTTTTTTTACAGACAATTGACTTCATTTTGATCTTTAAAAAATTATGAATTATCACAGTGTTATTCTACTATACTAATTTTAAAAAAAAAGGTAAAAATCAAGATGTCATCCCAAACTTAAGATATCATTGAAAAGAATATTCCTTTTTAAAAAATCAAAAAGGACCCATCTATGTTGTTAATTGAAACTTGAATTTTGTATTACTAAGTTCATAATATTCTAGAATGTGCATCATATGTAACAGTTGAGATGTGCATTCATATATTATAATATATTTATTTTTAGTGATGGATAAGACGAATTTATACTACTCCAATTGACTAATGAGTGGCTTATGAATTGATAATTATCACTTATGCTTTTATATTTAATTTACATTCGATATAATCTGAGTTTAAAATTTTGATCAATTCAAAATTATTTATCTATGATAGATAGCAGAGTCCTACATTTAAGATTTTTTTAAAAATATCTTAAAATTCTTTTAACTATTGACAGGTGAAACACCTTAGCATATGATTGGAATTATATGTACATACATAGTATAAAAAATATGTTAGGTTGACTAATAGTTAAGTAAGGAAGTCTTCCTATAACGCTTCTATAGTATTTAAGATCGACTTCGTTTGAGTAGCCATCTAATTTAACACTTATGGCCATTAGTGTATAAATTTCTTTTGAATTTTCATTTCAAATCTTTTTAGCAAATCTTTAGCATACTTAGTTTGATGTATGATCCGGTAGGAGATAAGGGAAAAAGAGTAAAAATAAGCATTCATTAATTTAGGAAACCCCAACCTCTTTCTGGCCTCGGTATGCTTCTTCAAGCATGTGTCGAGCTCTCTCTGGTTTCGGTATATGCATGCACCGAGCTCTCTCTGATCTCAACCGATTTCTTTAAAGCATACGCCGAACTCCTGCTACAGTCTTGACACACCTCCCGCTTCATACGTCGACCTCATGAATTGGTCCCAGCATCACGCGCCGACCTCACGACTTGGTCTCAGCCTTACGCGCCGACCTCATGAATTGGTTCCAGCATCATATGTCGACCTCATGACTCGGTTTCGGTACACCTCCAGCATCATGTGTCGACCTCACAACTTAGTCTTGTTACGCCTCCAGCATCATGTGTCGACCTCACGGCTCGGTCTCGATACGCCTCCAGCATTATATGTCGACCTTATGACTCGATCTTGGTACGCCTCCAGCATCATGTATCGACCTCACGACTCGGTCTCGATACACCCCCAGTATCATGTGCTGACCTCATAACTCAGTCTCGGCACAACTCCTGCTTCACGCGCTGACATTATGACTTGATCTCGGCATGACCTAGGGGTGCGGTATCGATGTGTTTCCTACATCCAGGGTCAATTTTCAGTGCATGATACTTATTTAAAGACCCGGTCGTTCCGCTTAAATCGGAAAAAAGAATAGAACACATTCTTCCGCAATAACAAGAACTAATATATATATCAACAGACGAAGTTTCCAAACAGAACCAATCTACCCAAATACTTTACGAGCAGTTGCTAATATTTTGAAGATCAACTGCTATAAAAAAGTAGCTCATGCCCATGGGCAGAGGGACGCACACATATCTGCCATAATTTTCTCAAGTCATAAAACTCCTTCCTCACGTCGTATCCTAACTTGAATGTCGGAGTGGCTTGTCGGGACCCAACCCCGGCACTATTCTAACCCTCTTTTTGAGTGCTTTTTAGGACCTCTCTTCTCTCTGAACAACTCTTTTCGAGGAGTGTGCACTGTTGGGTTGCAATGGTGCAAACATAGTCCTACATCTAAAGCACATGGAAAAGATCATGGGTTTAAAAGGATGGAAGATATCTCCATTGGCATGAGGCCTTTTGGGTAGAGCCCAAGA
>JAOBBC010071128.1:0-11362 GCA_025388495.1 Curcuma longa
TGGAAATGCTGAAGGCAATGGCTTCCTGCTTCTTGATTCAGATTTCAATGTAAAGGGAAGGTCAGTGCTCCTCTTCTCTTGGCATATAACTTCTACAATAAGGCTTATTCGCAAAAACTTGCAATGATTTCAAGAGCTAATTGAGTTGTCATCAACCATTAAAATATGCTGATTTTCTTATTAAAATTAGGGGAATGAAAATATGCACAAGATATCAGGTTCTTCCTGCTAATTAATTGAGTGTATCATAGATGCCAATAATATTAGTATGAACAATGATGATCTTGACTAAAATCTTATTAAATGGATAAACTATTCATTATTCTCCAAAACATATTCATCATCATCAACTCGTGTTTGTCCCTTTGGAATATGGGGTAGGAAGATATTTTATTTCCTCACTGAAATAATCATTATATGGACTCTTGTAAAATCCTAAACCTAGATGCCCTATGTTGGACCAAACTGCCATCTCAATACTACATGTATCAAATGGAGGGTAAAGAGAGAGAATGAAATGAAACTAAAATAAAGAGAGAGAACCTTCGAAACTAATCTCTGTTGTGGGTTTCTTCCTAAAGCAGTGATACATCAACACACAATAAACAAAAATAAAGGGAAAGCATTTGAGGTCCTAGAAGGAAAATGAATAGCAATTTAGTACACCTGGACCTTGCTAGACAACAAAATAAGAAGCCCTTTTTCTATGTAAGTCTCCAATGGAAATAGAGAACAAAACATTATCCCTCTTTGTTTAGGTCTAATAGATTCTAGGTGGTGCATATGCAACACACAAACGAGATAAAATAGGACATGTTGAAAGAAGAAATATAAAACAATGGCTGGTGGGGATTTTAGGAAGGAAAATGAAAATAAACGCAAGGAAGGAAAAGGAAGATAAATGGCCATTGACTCTCCCTTACAACTCGAAAACAAATAAATTTTTATTCGCATGTTAGCAAGAGGAAGCCTGAACCAAATCCTCAGGTTGTCAAAAACAAGGCTCAAGAGGGTAGGACAAGTGGAAATGAGATACTTTTATGTGTGGTGATAATGTTGTTGTGGTTGTAGGCATTCTAGAAGATAGGCACTAGTTCACATAGACATTGGTGCTCGTAGTTGTGAGGAAGACAAGGGAAGGGTTGATGCAAATTTGGAGGATATAGATTGCATACAACAAATATCGTTATGGATTGGGATGAAGGATATTTGTGCAGAGATGCTTCATCTAGAATGTGAGATGGAGGCAAAGAGATCATTCGAGAGCAGCTTAGGAGATCTTTTGTGTGAAATTGTGTCTTTTAGAAAAGGTCATTAGTATGCATTTGTGCACAATGAGGGAGTTGGAGAGCAGATGAGTGATTACTACTTAGTGTTTGCATAGTGGTTGTTAGTTTTGGTGTCATTGACTTCTCCATTCTAATGCTAGGATGTTCCCCTAAAGAAATGCGTTGTAGGATCCAACTAAAACATCTCGGCAAGAATTACTATGTTTCCATGAGAACTTTGGTGTAGTGTTAAATATACACGAGTTTTCATATCATTCATTGGATAAGAATAAATATTATAGGAATATTTATTATCTTAGATTTAGAACATGAAATATAGGAATGCTCATTGATAAAACAATAGAAATAGTAGATACCATGATTAGGAGAAAAATTAATATATTATATTTACAAGAGATAAAATTGATAGGAGAGAATATGAAGATGATAGAAAACTCAAATTTTAAATTATGGTACAGGAAGAAGTAAAATAAGAAATGAAGTAGTTATTGTTCTAGATAGTTCATTATTGGATGAAGTAGTAGGAGCAGTTAGGAAGAGGATAAGATTATTACTCTAAATATAACGGTAGTGAAAGAAATTATTAATGCAATTATTATATATGCACCTCAAGTAGGTTTAGATAAAATATCAAATAGATTTTCGGAAGACCTACATGAGGTAATATAAAAAATTCTGTCAAATAAAATGATTTTAATAGGAAGAGATTTAAATGGACATGTAGGACTAAGAAATGAGTAATATAATAGGGTGCATGCGGTTATGGTTTTGAAATAAAAATTGAAGAAGGAAAAACTATATTAGATTTTACGATAGCATATAAATTTATAATAGCTAATATATATTTTAAGAAAAGAGAACACTTGGTTATGTTTAAAAGTGAGAAAAATAAGTTGCAAATTGACTTTCTTATAGTCAAGAAGAAGGATAGAAAGAGTTGTAAAGATTAAAAGGTCATTCATAGAGAAAATTTAACTACTCAATATAGGTTAGTAATGTTAGATATGCGCCTTAAATATAGTCTCAATAAAAGGAATATGTTTACGACTCCTAGAATCAAGTGATGGAAGTTAAAGGATGGGAAACAAAATATATTTAAGAAGAGAGTAAGAACACAAGAATTAGGAGAAATACATGGCGACTCGAATACAATATGGGATAAGATAACATTAAATTTGAAAATGGTGGTCAAGCGTGTATTTGGTGAGTCTAAAGGACAGGCATGACCAATAAAGAATCTTGATGGTGGAATGAAAAAGTACAAGAGAAAGTGAAGGTAAAACAAATAACCTATAAGTTATTATATATTTATAAGAACGAAAAAAAACTTAAAGTATGCAGTGGCTAAGAAAGCAGTGTGAAGCCAAAAATGAAATTTTCAAATGTTTATATCGACAGCTGAATACAAAAGAAGGGGAAAGAGATATCTATAGAATATCTTAAGTGAGAGAGAGGAAGACAAGAGATTTTATTCAAATAAGATGTATTACGATGAATACAATAGGGTACTAGTGAATGATGAGATATCTTAAGTGAGAGAGAGAGGAAGACAAGAGATTTTATTCAAATAAGATGTATTACGATGAATGCAATAGGGTACTAGTGAATGATGAGAGAATAAAGGAGCGATAGAAGAAGTATTTTCATCAACTTTTTAATGAAAATTTAGATTAATAACTTAACATTGATAATTTAAGTAGGTCAGAGAAGTATAAAAATTTAAATTTTTATCGTAGAATTTAAACTTTAGAAGTAGGATGCAAAATGCAAAAGTGGTTGGATTAGATGATATTCCGATAGAGGCATGAAATTGTGTAGGGAAGCAGGTTATTAAATGACTTACGAAGTTTCAATCTAATATTGAAAATAGAAAAAATATATTAGAGGTTAAGTACTTTAGTCCCCACATATAAAAATAAAGGAGACGTACAAAATTATGTGAATTATAGAGGTATTAAGTTAATGAATCATATATGAAACTTTGGGAAAGAGCAATAGAAAAAATTAAGGAGACCATGGTGATCGAAAATCATTTTGGATTCATGTCTGGAGGGTCAGCGATAAAAGTTATATATTTTATTGGACAATTAATTAAAAGTTATCGAAAAAAGTTGTAAGACTTACAAATGATATTCGTCGACTTAGAAAAAACTTATGATAGAGTCCCAAGAGAATTATTTAAAGAATTCTAGAAAAGAAAGACGTTAGCATATTGAAATAATTAAGGATATGCATGAGAATGCAACAATAAGAGTGAAAATTTTAGACACATTAACCAAAGTCATTTCTATAAAGATAGAGTTGCATCAAAGATTAATTCTAAGTTCTTATATTTTTACACTAAGTATAGATGAATTCACTGGATACATTTAAGATACGTTGCCATGATGCATGTTGTTTGTAAATGATATTGTTTTGGTAAATGAGACACGTGAAGGAGTGAATGCTAAATTCGAATTTTGGTAGGAAACACTGAAAGTAAAAAAAATTTTGGCTTAACAAAATAAAGACAAAATATATGAAATTTAAGTTTAGCGGCTATATCAGATGCAGTAAGGTAATTATTAAGATAAGAGATGAGTTATCTATAATTGAAAGCTTCAAGTATTTAGGATCATCTTTGCAAAAGGATGGAGGGGTTGAGAGAGAAATCTTACATAAAATATAAACAGGATGATTAAAATGGAGGAGAACGTCGAGTGTTCTTTATAATCGTAAAGTAGTTTTAAAACTTAACGGGAAATATTATAAAATGATGATTAGACTTATTATGTTATATGAAACTGAATGTTGGGTATGACTCAAGCACACGAGCAAAAAATAAGAGTCGCAAAAATAAATGAGAGTGTTAAGGTGGATGTGTGAACATATCAAAATGGATAGATTTAACAAAGTGAAGATAGAATATATGAAATTTAAGTTTAGCGGTTATATCAGATGCAGTAAGACAATTGTTAAGATAATAGATAAATTATCTATAATTGAGAGCTTCAAGTATTTAGGATCATCTTTGTAAAAGGATGAAGGGGTTAAGAGAGAAATTTTATGTAAAATATAAATAGGATGGTTGAAATGGAGGAGAGCGTCGAGTGTTCTTTATAATCGTAAAATACTTCTACAATTTAAAAGAAAATTTTATAAAATGATGATTAGATTTATTATGTTATATGAAACTGAATGTTGAGTATAATTCGAGCACACGAGCAAAAAATGAGAGTCGCAAAAATAAATGAGGATATTAAGGTAGATGTGCGAACATATCAAAATGGATAAGATAAACAATGAAATTATTAGAGAAAGTGGGGTTGCACCCACTGAGGGAAACACCAAGAGACACATTTAAAATAATATGGACATATATTTAGATGATCAATAAATGCTTCACTTATACATAAATACACATATTAAATGATGAAGATCAAAGAATACTTAATTAGTAATGATAAAGTAAGATAAAGTTTATTTAAATATAGATGATGATATAGTAGAGGATAGAGCCCAATGATAAAGCGGAATCTATATAGTTGACCTCATATAGTGGGATAAACTTGATTGTTCTTGTTGTATCAACTTCTGTAATCCTTAGTTGTTGGTACCTCTTCTCTCCCTAGATAACCTAGATTAGATTAGTGTCATGGAATTTTGGATGGCACCATAGTGGTAGTTGGTGTCATTGGGCTTAACGACCCATCTGTCCTTGGTGGTGAGCGCACTGAGGATGTCATTGATGTCGGCATGGGTAGGGAGATCATTGCTGCCATGATTCTCGAGGCTTTCCATGATATTGGATGCGATTGATCACCTTCGCTGTTTGCTTAGTAGAATATCTGACGCCAAAAAGGTGGGATGCATGCAATTGGCGAGTCCTGATGTTTCAAGCTTTAAAAATTGTCAACTTTTAGTGGGATGGGGCTCGAACTATGAGCAACAGAGAAAAATAACTGGCATGCCACACAGGAGAAGGACTTCCAATCTAATGGCACAAGCTCAATCAATACCTTTAATCTGAAGTGGTACAAGCCACTTCAGCTTCAAGATTTAACTACCTATCATCCTTGTAGTCTAATGTAACATACAATTTATAAATTAATATGCTCTAATATCAGAAAATCTGAAAATAAAATGGGTTTAATGCGGTATCTAACTGAACTGTGTTTATATTGTTTCAACTGTGTTCATTTTATACGCATATGATGCATTTTTACAATTGCTGCATCTCAGACTCTTGACATGCAGTTAAATTTCTGTTGACTTATTCACGAATAATAATCCCTGAACAAACCAATGTTCATGGCGATGAATTACAGCCATTTAAATTTGGTTAGATTCTTTTTGACTTCTATGCTTCCCTTTCATCGAACTGTATTTTCTGTCTATGCAGGTGGGAAAAACCAGGTAATAGCCCTTTGTTTGGCTATGATTTCTGGTACCAACCACGGCACAAGACCATGATTAGCTCATCATGGGGAGCTCCTGCAGCATTTTCGAAGGGTTTCAACCTACAACATGTTTCTGATGGTTTATACGGAAGACACCTGTATGTCTACAGCTGGCCAGATGGTGAACTAAAGCAGACATTGGACCTTGGGACTACAGGGCTCTTGCCCTTGGAAGTCATTATCTATCTTGTCTCTCAGGCGCATATGCCATAATCTATTCACTTTCTGAAACTTCCTTTTCTTTTTGCAGACAAGGTTTCTTCATGACCCATCTAAAGCCACTGGCTTTGTTGGTGCTGCTTTGTCCAGCAACATGATAAGATTTTTCAAGACTGAAGATGGATCCTGGAATCATGAGGTTTGTTTCATCATTTATTTTTCAGCCTCCTTTCATTCCTATTCTCAGCTGGTTTGAAGATCTCAACTAAATATGGAATCCCTCTTAGGTTGCAATATCTGTAACTCCACTGAAGGTGCGGAACTGGATTCTTCCTGAAATGCCAGGGCTGATAACTGACTTCCTCATCTCCCTCGACGACCGGTATCTATATTTCGTGAATTGGTTACACGGTGACGTCAGACAGTACAACATTGAAGATCCATCCAAGCCAGTGTTGGCTGGACAAGTATGGGTTGGAGGACTTCTTCAGAAGGGGAGTGATGTAGTTTATGTCGGAGAGGATGGAAAAGAATCACAATTTGATGTTCCTGAAGTCAAGGTAAGTGCCTTTCAACTTAAACATCACATTTTAGTTCAATAACAATGCCGTTATCTCATGCTCATAAAATCTCAAAAAGATTCATTCAAGTGCTATAAAGATTAAAACTAAGAGAAATGATATACTACATGAAAATGCAATATGACACACTATACTGTATGAATGTGGAATCCACTGTATGGATGTGGGATCCAGGTCTATAGTGTGTTATGTTGCATTTTCATGTTGTGTTTTCATGTAGTATATCATTGCTTCAAAATGACACATTACATTGCATGGATGAGGGATTCACTGCATAGATGTAGGACCCAAGTCTATAGTGTGTCATGTTGCATTTTCATATTGTATTTTCATGTAGTGTATTATTGCTTTAAAACTAACTACCAAAAATCAATCTCCTCTAATAATTGACTGCTTATCCTAGGGAAATCGCCTCCGAGGAGGGCCACAGATGATTCAGCTTAGCTTGGATGGGAAGCGACTGTACGCGACCAACTCTCTGTTCAGTACCTGGGATCACCAATTTTACGGCCCAGATCTGGTGCACAAGGGTTCGCACATCATACAGATCGACGTGGATACCGAGCAAGGTGGTCTGGCCGTGAACCCAAACTTCTTTGTTGATTTTGGGTTGGAGCCTGAGGGACCTGCGCTGGCACATGAGATGAGGTATCCCGGTGGCGATTGCACTTCTGATATTTGGATATGAGGAAGTAAGTATTCAAGCTGCTACATTTAATGATGTCTCAATGGCAAAGACTGGCAGAATAATAATCTAGGTATGGTACTTTGTAGTACTATAATAATTATTTACATATAATAGGACATCTATGGACAGACCAAGTACCTTAAATTACTTGTAATTTGGATCAAGTAAATGTGCTATATGCACGGTTGGTAAAATCATAATATTTACAAAAATGAAAACAAAGAGAAATTTGCTATTTTGATAATGTATAAAGAGAGGAAAATAACTTCACAAAATCACATAGTAGAACAATGAGAGTTTTTTTTTAAAAATTAGCATAGGTAAAATTTAGCTAAATGAAATATTTTAAAAATTAATTTTTGTAATTTATAAAATATTAGTTGAATTTGTTAAGTTGATAATGTGCAAATTTGATATCATAAGTAGGTTGTCATAAAATTATTAGTTTGGTCTGAGTCAATTTTGATTAATTAGTAGAGTCATTCGGGATGAAAAACGAAGAGGAATTGAAGATACATGAATCTTATTGTGTTATTATGGTTTGTACATTATGTAATGTTTGATTGTTTAGGTAGTGGACAGTGGAGAAGCGTAGTTAAGATTTTTAATTAACGGAGATGAATTTAATAAATTAAAAAAATTAATATAATATAAAATATATAATAAAAATTATATATTAATTTTATATATTTTTACAATAGCACTTTTTGAGATTTCATGGTTTAAAAATATTGAATAATATTTTTATTATCAACTGTATTAAATACATCTAGCTCATAATATGGTGCCAAATAATCATTTATTACATTATCTCTCAACCTATTACAAAGTGAGATTTTAATTATTTTTATTATTGAAAATACTCTTTCTTAGTTGCAGTTGTATACCAAAGGATATAGTTAGATGTTTCTTCAATTGCACCATCTTTTTAACAAAGTCGTTAATTCTTGCAACTTTAGAGAATTAACTACTACTTCACATGCCAAAAATAAAATTATCACATTGGTGTTCAAGATACATTAACTATTAGAACCGATGAATAAATATGTCTCCATATGATATTGCCCACTTTAAATATAAGCTTTCATGATTTTATTTTTAAACTTTTTTTAAAAGGCCTTGTACCAATAGAAATATCTTTCATCTTATAAATCTATGATCTTCTCTATGTATTTTCAATGTGAAACTTTGATTTTATCCGAATATTAATTATATAAGAGAGAAATCAGATGAATAAAACTGAGCAAACTGAAATAATTTTTTCTTATCATAAGAGAGAATGAATTTGATGGATTAAGGTAAGCCATACATAACAACAACTTTGTGTTCACCTCATTAAAGTGATTGTTCAACTCTTAAAGTTGCAAATCTATCACTTCATAAAATGTTTCAACATGATAATAGTGAAGATTTGTCATTCCTTCAATATTTCATCGTGATCTCCTATGAAAGGTGAACAAGTCTTCTATGTGCGGGATGACTATCTCATATTTAACACAAAATAAAGAAATTTCATTTAATAGAAAATCTCAACTATCATCTCTTATGATTTGCAGTGGATGGTTTGCTTGATTTTATAAGAATCATGATATTTATGATGTCTTGATCTTTTCTTTGTAAAGCTTGCGACAAATTATTTATGACTCCAAGATATTCTTTATGAAGTGCATCTGAAATATAAAATTGTATTTTCCCATCAATTCCAATAGATTATTTGCTTGCACTCTTTGCTTGTGATCTTTTTCCTCCTTTTTAACAATTAAAAGGATATTAATAATGGAAGGATACAAGCATATCAAACTCAACAATGTATTATGTGAACCCTAACGTGTACTTCCAATTCTTTTCAATGTTTTCTCTTGATTCATACCTTGTCCAGTGAAGATATCACCATTGCAAATTTCTTCAAAATTTTTTTCAAATGGTTACGTTTCTCATGAAGTATGTCTCTTTGCTTGCATGACACTCCAACAATATTGTTCAACTGTGCAACCACATCAAGAAAAGTAAAAATCCTCATGTGATTTTAGCAACAGTTACAAGTGTAAGTTGCAGTTGATAAGCAACACAATGAACAAAATAAACATACTTGTTCTCCACTATAATTAATCTTTTTAAGTCATTGAATTCTCCTCTCATATTACTAGCTCCATCATATCCTTGCCCACATAAATTAGATATAGATAACCCATGTTAGCATAACAAAGAATTAATAACAATTTTAAGTGATAAAGCAATAGTGTCACTTACATGTACAATGTCTAAAAAACGTTCAATAATTTTTCTCCTTTCATTTACAAACTGTAAAGCAACTGTCATATGCTCTTTAACAGATACATTATGAGCCTCATCAACCAATATAGTAAATAATTTATTACCAAGATATCCAAGAATAGAATTAGTGGGCAAATAGATAATAAATCTGATAATATCTTGTTGAATATATTAGATAATGTTAATTTGAGGTTTGAGGTTTGAGGGAGCATTATCCAGTGCAACTCTATTGATATCCTCATTATGGTCAGCAAAAAATTTTAACAGTTCAAGAAAATTATCATGATTGAGTGAGTCTGTGGATTCATTATGACTACAAAATGGTAATCCTTGACGCACAAGAAATCTTATGCAATTAATTGATACTGTCGAATGAACATGATAATCGACAGCTACTTGATGAGACTGATTGACCAAACAAGTTTCAATATATTGTTTTTGATTCATTAAGTCATAAGTCGCTATCATACACTTGTTGTGAATGTTGTTTTGATTTCCAACATGTTCATAAAATTTTTCTTTCTTTTTCTAATTTTTAAATCCCTCAGTAACAAAAGAATCACCACCACTTTGACCACTATAATCGGCGTTGAATAAATAATAATAAACACAGAAGGTTGTGTCTTTTACAATATTGTATTCTAGGCAATTAGGATGATTATCGAACCATATAGCTCAAAATCTTTGTTTCTCCTCTGGACAAGAACATTAAAGAAATTCATGATTTTTAGGTTGAAACAGACCGATTTACAAATAGTAACCTGAACAATCTCTCTTTCATTTACATTATACTTGAGGATGTTCTTTCTTAGCCTAAGATCACTAGGATGCTCATTTAAATTAGCATCAAGAGGTGGTGGAGGAGTAGGTGGTGGAGGGGGAGATATTCTGTTTGAAGTAGGTTCATCTTGCATTTTTTTAAAATACCTCAACATTGCTATTTAACCTAATTTATCATTAATATAATATTTTAGAAACATAATCACCTAATTTAATAACTATCTTTTTTCAACAATTCAAAAACAAATATCAAACGGAATTTCCTAAAACTCCCAAACTTTGCATTGTATTTCACAACTCCACATAATAATTTTTAAAAATTATATTTCATAATTTCTATTTTTTATGTTAGCACTAGATTTTAATTAAAAAATTAAAATTTGACTCTTCTAATTTCTAAAGTGATGTCTTATCAAAGAATATATTGAGCACCGAGCTGAATGATAAATATTATGATAGAATAAATGTTAAAATATTCTATATTGAGGGCTTCGTAAATCTTAACTTGATTGTTAAAGCCTTAGATGTTTGAAAGATATTGTATAAGTTGTCATGAGATTTAAGGATGACCTTCTAAGTGTTGGAGGGTCAAACAAACCAAGATGGAACCTTAATTCATCTTTGAACTTGGACCAAAGTAGTTTGAATTATTTTGATCAACCAAAATACTCTAATTGACTAAACAATTTTTTTAGTCGACCAAATCTCAAGAATTAACCTCCAATGGCTAGATTGATTGCTTTGGTCAACCTTTCCTTGACCAAAAGTGTGTCGACAACATACTTTAGATAAGACATTGGAGGCTTGGTTTTATATATGGTTTTGTAATTGCTTTTGAACTCTAAGAACTGAACATAATGCTCACAATTTTTTTGTGCTCAAGATAATAGGTGCTCAAAAGGATTCAAGAACTTGAACCATGGTTGAAGGTTTTAACATCTCTGTTAGGATCCGGGAGATGGCTAGAGAGGGGAGAGTGAATAGTCTCTCTTTTCAATCGATTTTTCTCCTACAATGAGTTAGTACGCAGCGGGAATAGAAAGAAATATAATTAACAATGCAGAGAAGAAGCTAGCACAAGGATGTACGAGGTTCGGGGATAACTTGCCCCTACTCCTCGGCGTGTCCGTAAGGTGGACGATTCCTTGATCT
>JAOBBC010071233.1:0-11362 GCA_025388495.1 Curcuma longa
GGATTAAGAGCATGTACATCGATAGTAACAGAGGTTTAGTTCGATTATATAGTCAGTATAAATCGAACAATCCTCTTGTGGTCCTGCTCAATACACACTAAGTGTACTAGTGTAATTCTAGAGTCAAGACAGACTAAGACCAAATTACACTACAACCAGTCCAATGATTTTTCCAATCCATCTTGGTTGTGAACACTGTTTATAATATATAAGAAACTGATAACATGGTCTTCTGTGTGTGACTCCGCACACCATGTTTATTTATAATATAGATTAAGTGGGCACTTGCATAAAAACTAAATACAAACATTGATAAAAAATAATTCTCCTTTCAGAATATTTTATTTACATTGATAGCTAGGATTCTTGTATACATCCCAACAGCCGAGACTTTGACTGGCCGAGAGCCGAGTCGGCCGAGTCACCAAGGGCCGAGTCACCGAGTGCCGAGTCGGCCGAGTCGCCGAGTGTCGAGTCGGCCGAGTCGGCGAGTGCTGAGATGCCGAGTGGCTGAGAGCTGAGTCGGCCGGGTTGCCGAGTGCCGAGTCGACCGAGTGTGGAGAGCCGAGTGGATGATGTCGAGGACTGCGTTTAACGCAGTTTCCTTAAAACAGATTCCTCCTCTACGGCAGTGCTTAGAGGTCATGACGGACGTCTATTTCCCAGGATACAACGACAAAACCGCGCTGACTGCCAAGCACAGACAGATCGCGACGAACTAAGAGAGTATTCGAACGCTATCACGAAAGATGGGGTAAAAGGTGGATTTTCTGAATTTTTCTCTTCGCTCAAGATTTGGACTCTTATATAGAGTTTCTCCCTATACGTTTGCAGTCATGCCATTAACCTGCATTCATGCATCTATACGTTTATGCATTCAACATGCATAACGTTCATCATCTCTAAATTGTATTTATGCATGAAAGTTTATTTAAGCAAAAGAAAACATTTTTAAGTGGCAAAATGTTGATTCATTCGCTTGGATAAATTTTGCCCTGACTGGTCCGACATTCGACGTGCGCAGGTCACGCTCGCACACAAATTCCCTTGCGGGTAGTGCAATCCAGGCCCTGGATTTGCACCCTCCCTATGCACCCACGCGTGAGAGAGAGTCTCGCCCTATGCATTTGTTAACAACATCAATACTTGTGACACAATATAAACCAACACCTATGCCTTGAAACTTCCAATGTGGGACTATATTCCCCTTCACAAAGGAGCCTCCTCCTTCCACCACCTTTTATTTCCATTCAAATTTACAACATTAGTATGCTCATGTAATTAAAATTTAGCAAATAATTTATCTAATTTAATTTTTAAAGGTCTTGAGAAACCATGTAAGCATCGACCATTGATGCCCACAAGGTATTCATCAGAAATACTTTTAGTGCGTACCTTATCACGTCTTGATTTTTGATGGGTTGTCAAATTGCATGGAAGTCATTGAGGAGGTCTTAGATTCGGGCATGAAGTTGACTTGCGGACACTCCTTCCTACATCTTGATATTATATAACTTATTTTAAATTAAATCATTGCGTGGAAGTCATGTAACTCGATTAACTTGTCCCACAAGTCCTTCGTGCTGATGAAAGTTCCTAACTGGTTAAGTTCCTCCTTGGTTAAGCCATACTAGAGGGTTTGTGTGGCTTTTGCTTCATCCTCAATCTTTTTCTTGGTTTGTTGGTCCCACTTATAACAGGTTAGGGGGACTCCTCTTTCGTTGGTGGGGACAGTGAATTCGGTTTGGATTACTATCTACATTTCCACATGTCTTCTGGTGGTACTCCATCCAATTCTTCCAGCAGCTGAAATCTTCCCCAAAGAAGATGGGTGGACGGCCTGTGTTGTAGCATTCTTGATGAGCCATTTAGAGAATAATCTTGCAAAAATACCAATGAGAGACAAAACAAGAGTGATTGCTAAGACTAGGTCTTAGATTGGTAGTGTGGGAAAAGGAGCAGCCAAAATAAAGACAATTGCTCGAGTAGTGTTTGCACCAAATTCGAGCAACTACGAAAAAAATTGAACAAGTTGTCAGACAAGGTGATTGCACCAATTCTGACTACTTGAATAACAAACGAAGAAATCAAGTTAAGAAAAAACTTCTTGCTCGAGTGGTAGTTTCACTAGTTCAAAGCGCCCCCACTCTTATATCAATTATAGGATCGTGTAAAGCTCTAGAGGGGGTGATTAGCACGCTTCATTTTTTCACTCATTTTTGAAAACTTATTTTGAATCTTTTAAATACACAGCAAAAAGTAAGATCAAGGATTCAAAATAAGGGACAAGTTTATTTTTACTTGGTTTTAACCTTTGACTACTACTTCAAGGCTTGTATTCTTCGACTGCTTCTGATGGGCAATCCACTAGTAAATTCTTTCTCACAATGATAAAGAGTCTCATATTTTACAAAAATAAGGAACGGTAATAGATTTACTATTCCTAGAGTATAGAAGCACAAAGACAATAAAAAATAATGCTGCAATTTTACTAACAATAATTCAGAACATGAGCACGGAGTCGGTGTAGCATTTTCGGAGCATGGAGTGTTGGTGCAGTTTTATCCCAAGTGGAATTGGATTTTAATGTTTGGCTAAAATAAGTTTAAGTTAGGCAATGTTGGTAATCTAACTTGTGTGAATTGAGTTCACAAGAAAGTCCAGGAATGAAGACTTGGTAAATGGTGAAGTCCCAGAGGCGTGACCTCTTGGCAAAGGCGAAGTCTCAGAGGCGCGACCTCTTGGCAAAGGGAGACTTAGCACGACGAAGCTGAGGGAAACATCTCAAGCAACTGCAAGGAAGGGCATGAGGCTTGTGGAAGATGTTTGAAGGTTTGCGTTAAGGATAAGGGATGAAGAAGGAAGCTGAAAGGGGATTTTCAGCTTGACCAGTCGACTGACACTGCCATCAGTCGACTAGTGACTTGATCTAGAAGCACACAGAAAGATTGGTCGAGTGATTTGCTTGGACCAGTCGACTGGTGGATGGAGTAGTCGATTGACAAACGACCGTTAGGCTGACAATTGAAGAATTAAAGGTGAATTAATTAGCCGTTGAAGCCCATCAGTTGACTGCTTCCTGAACCAGTCGACTGATGTCAGGAATTTTATAAAAACGTAGTTTGACGATTGGAGAAGCAACTGTTCACATTCTTTCATTCTTGCACAAACTCTAACCTCTGTAATCTTCATTCCTCTTCCTCTAAACATCACTACTAATCTTGTACAAGGAAGAGATTGATTTATAAAGGCTTCTTCGCCTTTAAAGAGTGCTTTGAGAAGGAGAAGTTTCATAGTGGAAAGGTCACGTGCTGTGTGTGGATCCTTGGACTAGTCACCTTGTAGAGGTGGATACCAAGTAAATCAAACGGGTTAGTGTTGGTTTCTTATTTCTTGCTTTTGTTTTGTGCTTTAGCTGACAATTTTGCAGGCAAGATCGAAAAATACTATTCACCCTCCTCTAGCGAACACACTGGTCCCAACAAGTGATATCGGAGCAGGTTCCTTTCGGGCGAACTAACACTCAATCAAAAATCTCAAATAATATTTCAAGAGGGATACAGCACTACACGACCTTCCTACTTCGATGGGAACAACTTTGCATACTGAAAAGGTAGGATGAAATATTATTTGATGAATGACATTGAAAACTGATTTAGTATTGTAGATGACTTTGAGAAATCAAAGGACGCCTCTGGAGCTCCTCTCCCTACAAAGGAATGGTCAAAGGATGTATGCAAGAAGGCTCAAGCAAATACAAAAGCCACAACCACCTTGTAATGCGGACTTTCCAAAGAACAACTGAGTAAGGTCGGACCATTCGATTCAGCCAAAGAGCTTTGGGAAAACTCATCGAACTAAATGAAGGTTCAAGCGAATCCAGACGAGTCAAGAGGGAACTTTTGGTAGGACAACTCCAAACCTTCACCATGAAGCCCAACGAGATGGTAAGCCAAATGAACGGATGATTCAAGGAGATCGTGAACGGTCTTCATGTAATAGGTGAGAAAATCGACAATCGGGACTTGGTGAGGTACGTACTTCAAGCATTTCCCAGAATCACTCTATTGGCATCAATGGTCGATGCGTATAAAGTGTCAAGGGATCTTTCCATTGTTAAGTTAGATGAACTATTTTGTGAATTTGAATTGCATGAACAAGCTAGCTTGTCTACCAAAGAGAAAGGTATAGCCTTGATTGTAGAAAAGAAGGAGAAGAAGAAAAAGAAGGAAAAGGAGGCTTCATCCGAGTCTAATCAAGAATCCTCGGATAGCGACGAGGAAATGTCGGTCAAAGAAGTAGTTAACTACGTCAAGAAAATGATGGGGAATTCAAGGAGATTCACAAGGAGAGACGTCAAGAAAATGTTTACATCACCACGAGGTAAAATTCAAAGTTTAAGTTATAACTCTAACGTTACATGCTATGAATGCAATGAAAAGGGACATATCAAGCCACACTGTCCGAAGATGAAGAAGAGAGAGGAGAAGGAAATAAAGAAGAAGGAAAAGAAGAAGAAGGAGGTGATGGTAGCCCAGGCCATGTGGGACTCATCAAGTAGCGACTCCTCAGATGATGAAGAAGAGTTGTGCCACATCACCCGACACATGACGCTTATGGCACGTAAGAGTGACCACGACACCACAAGTGAGGAAGAAGGGTCAAGTGGAGATGAATCTTCCTCGAGCGAAGATGAGATAATGGATTTTGCAAAAGAGAAATTTCTTTATCGTACTATTGCTTTTCTTAAAAATGCCTTGATAAAATCAAAATCTAAGGTTATGACATTAAAGGAATGACTTAGGACTACTAGGAACAATGATCTTGATTGTGATGAAATAATTGAAGAAAATAAAAAATTGAAGAATGAAATTGTTGATTTAAGAAAATGTTTAGATAAATTTACAATTGGATTTAGGAACCTTGACATGGTACTAAATAGCCAAAGAGTCGTTTATAACAAGGCCGGAATAGGATATAAACCTAAGGAAGTTTCTTACATTTTCCTAGTAGGAAGACAAGGGGCATTAAACAAACCAATCACTAAGGGTAAAATAAGACAAGCATGAGTCCCTAAAAGATATTACAAAATGTTAGTGAATCTAATTTTTGGGTACCAAAATGTGATGTATTTTATATTGTATAGGTAAAAGAGAAGAAGGATACTAACATGCGGATCATGGATAGTGGGTGTTCAAGTAACATGACCGGAGATGTAGGCAAGTTAACAAAAATAAAATACATGACAAAAGGAAAGGTGTCATTTGAAATTAGTGGAAAACTCAAAATCATAGGTAGAGGTACAATTGAGGTATCACCCACAATCACAATTCATAAGGTTCTTTTAGTGAAGGACATGGAATTTAACTTGCTTAGTGTAAGTCAATTATATGATTCGGGCTATCAAATTAAATTTCATACAAACAAATGTCTAGTTAGATAAATAGGGTTGAAGAATGTGGTCTTAGAAGGATATAGGAATTAAAACCTTTACTATATAAATTTGTCTTTTGCTTATAACTCTTCTATTGAGTGTCTCATGTCAAAAGAAGAGGAAGGATGGCTATGACATAGGAGGCTTGGACACATTAACATGAAAAACATCGCCAAGGTGGCCAAAATAGAGTTGGTGAAAGGACTACCGAAAGTCAAATACGTTAAGAACAAGATGTGTGATGCATGCCAAGAGGGTAAACAACTTAAATCATCATACAAATGTAAAACTCTAACTAGCACTACTTTACCTTTAGAATTAGTGCATTTAGACTTATTTGATTGTCATAGCACTTCTTCACTTATAGATAATAAATATTATTTGGTAATTGTAGATGATTACTCTAGATTTACATGGATTTATTTCATGAAAAATAAAGATGAGACCTTAGCTTGTAGGATTGAGAAAACACGCTAGAGGGGGGGTGAATAGCGTAGTTACGCTTTTTTATTTTCGATTTAATTGAGCGGAAGCAAAAACACAGAAGCGAAAGATTGCGTATAAGGTAAAGACAGAAAAGAAAAGGTACACACTTTGTTTTTACTTGGTTTACAGCCTAAGGCTGCTACTCCAAGGCCCACAGTCTTTGACCGTTTACTGCGGGCAATCCACTAAATCAACTTGCCCCTTACGGCGGTAAGTTCAACAATTACAAACTCACAATTCAGAACTTGGCAACAATTAAATAATTACAACTTAAAATTTGTTACCAAAATTGAAGTCGGATTGTGCTGGATCTTCCAAATCTGGCGAACTCGGCGTAGCGGCGACTATGGGGATGCTCGGGATCAAGTAGGGCATCGACGTTGCGAGAATAGCACGAAGGAATCGGAAGAATAGTTGTGTTAGGGCTGCTGCTCGTGCATCTCTTTTATAGTGCACTCAAGTCGATTGAACCTGGATCTCGAGTCGACTCGAGTCCGACGTGGCCTCGTATAGATAGCTTTTTTTTCTCGCTCATTATCCGCTATCTGAGTCGACTCGGGTCGCCATCTGAGTCGACTCCAGTCCGATGTGGAGTCTCCGACTAGAATTTGACTCTGAGTCGACTCCCAAGCCACCTTGAGTCGACTCAAGTTGATTTGGCGGAAAACCAATGGCGCTGACTTCCGAAGACTGGTTGACAAAGCTTGAGTCGACTCGAGTCTTCGCTTTAGTCGACTCCAACAGCAAAACTTAGCCAATTTTGCTCGGAGTCTGTGTTTTATGATTTTTCCAATCCTACACAATTGTTAGTCAAATAATATACAAAGTAAATTTGTTAGAGTAGTTCCTTGAACTTCCTCTGAGTCTTAACTTCAGGTTTCCAATGAAATCCTGGGTTAGACCGATGCCTACTGTTCCTCTAGGGAACGCGTCCTCACCCACTCCTCTTAGGAGAATTTACTTGATGCCAATTGAGTCCTCTTGACTCGTTGGACTTTTGCTCGGCTCTGTCCTCGGCCCCCAGGATTTGTGTTGCGGCTCGGTCCTCCCTGATCAACCCAATCTTCTGCTGCGACTCGATCCTCCCCAATCAGTCTAGTCTTTTGCTGCGGCTTGGTCTTCCTGACCAACCCAAACTTCTATTGCAGCTTGGTCCTCCAGACCAGCCCAGACTTCACTTGGCCCTTTGACTATGCCAAGACTTCTGCTTGATCCTCCAGATCAGGGCTTTCCAGTGCCTAGCTTCCACTAGGACTTAGGTCAAACCTGTACTCCCTGCACACTTAGATCAACTTTATTAGTCCAATATACACTTAACTTGAACCTAGTTCCATTATCAAAACTAAGGTTCGATCTGCTGGTGCTTCCTGTACTAATAATCTCTCCCTTTTTGATTATGACAACTTAAGGTTTCAAGTTAAGTTAAAAATATTTTTAAGTAAACTTAAAACATAGGTTAGGACAAAAAATTAAGAACCATATATAACTGAAATAAACATGCATAACTTGTGTGGTTCTCCTAATTTCAGTATCCCCCTGAATTAGTGCTTAAAGTTTAAATATTTTCAATTCTCCATTTGAATTTTACATTCTTAAATTTCTCTCCCCCTGAATTTTACACTGTCTGTAAAGAATGTTTGAAAATTAATTCAAGTTTAAAAAAATTAAAAAACTTTAATTTTACTAACTTGAAAACTTTTCTTCTACTCTCCCCCTTTGACATATATAATAAAATACTCTTTTGGGTTGAGTCCAAGCTTAAAAAAATTTCTTTGGGGCGCGTGTCCAACTTAGGTTTTAGCTAACTACTATAAAGTAGGAGCTTGACCCAGTTAGCCAAGTGTAAGTGTATCATCCCAATATCAGAAAGTTAACATTTTCTTTTGGGACACTTAACTTGATCAATTTATGTTTAAAGTCTAAATAAGGTTCGATGCACTGACTTAAGCATCTTGGTACTTAGACTAGAATCTCATACATCTCACACCATTCTATGTTTCACAAACACAAGCAAGGTACCTAGTATGCTTTGTGAGATGTCCACCTAGATCTATAGGATAATGCTTTCTAAGGGTTTGAATCTAGGCTAAGGCTAAAACATTCTTTCTTATATTTGAAAAATATTTTTAAAAGAAATTAAAATTTTTAAAAATAATTAAGTAAAGTTTTGAAAATCTTTTTGAAAAATTACTTATAATAGATTGAAATAACATATGAGTTTTGAAAAACTTGATTTTACTACTCCACCAAGCATAAACTTGATTCAGATAGATGCAACAAGATAATTAACTAAACATAATTTACATAAGTCAAACATAAGTCAAAGTCAAAACACAGGTCAAGATCAAAAATACAGATCAAAGTCAGAGTCAAACCAACACAGACAAACATCCATAAGTCAGATAATAACAATATCCAGAAATAAGTCTACTGAGGTGGTAATGATGGTGGGGGTTGCTGCATAGCTCTCAGTATCTGAAGTATCTCAGCTATGCTAGCACCTTGTGCATCTAGTCTCCCAGCCAATGTCTGTAATGTCT
Organism: Curcuma longa; assembly: GCA_025388495.1. Taxonomy (NCBI): domain Eukaryota; kingdom Viridiplantae; phylum Streptophyta; class Magnoliopsida; order Zingiberales; family Zingiberaceae; genus Curcuma; species Curcuma longa. Next base: position 8,461 of record JAOBBC010071233.1, read on the forward strand.
CCTCCATCCTGTCAAGTCTCTGATTAGTCGTCATGGGTGTTAGTACGGTTGGAATTAAACATCTCCACAATGACATAATATTGTCCACTTTGGGCCTAAGCCCTAATGACTTTGTTCTTGGGCTCTCCCCAAAAGGTCTCATACCAATGGAGATACTTTCCATCCTTTTAAATCCATGATCTTTTCCATGTGTTTTAGGTGTGGTACTATGTTTGCACCATTGCAACCCAACAATCTCCCCCTCAAACAAAGGACCACAGGCCCCCTTCAAACGGAAAGCCTCCGTTTGATGTCTGAATCCTTGACCCACCAGGACTTCCTGCCCCTTGGTCCATCCGACCTACTAGGACTTCCTGGCTAGTCGCAACTAGGACTTCCTGGCTAGTCGCAACTAGGACTTCCTGCCCCTCGATCCACCCGACCTACTAGGACTTCCTGCCTGGTGTCTGGTCCTCTTGATTCAGACACAGGAGCATCCACTTCCTTTGTTTTAAGGTTCAACCCACATGGCTAGATCTAGATCATGGCTTTTCCGACGGTTAGTCCGGTGAAGAGCGACCTCACTTTGATACCACTTGTTAGTACCGATGGAATCAAACATCTCCACAATGACATGATATTGTCCACTTTGGGCTTAAGCCCTCATGGCTTTGTTCTTGGGCTCTCCTTAAAAGACCTCATACCAATGGAGATACTTTCCATCCTTTTAAACCCATGATTTTTTTCATGTGGTTTAGATGTGGGACTATGTTTGCACCCTTACAACCCAGCGTTTGACGACGCAGGATTTTGAAGATCGAAGGAGCTATGACCGTGATTCTGCATCCACCTTCGACAACCCTTACCACCACTATGATAGGGTCTCGAAGCGTCAAAATCAAGAGGAACAGTATGTAGACTTCGATTTTCGAATTGATCTACCTGAGTTTTCAGGAACCTTTCAAGTCGAAGAATTCATTGATTGGCTCAACGAAATAGAAAGTATTTTTGATTACGAGGAAGTGCCCGATCAGATGAAAGTAAAGTTGGTTTCCATCCAACTCAAAGGTCGAGCATCCTCTTGGTGGAAACAACTATGACGCTTACGAGAGAAACAAGGCAAGACAAAGATCACCGACTAAGAGAAAATGAAGAAGAAGATGAAGAGTTACTTTCTTCCTTTAGACTATACTCAGACTGTATTTCAACGATATCATACGTTGAGACAGGATGCAAGATCAGTCAATGATCACACGAAGAAGTTTTACTAGTTGATTGAAGGATTTGGGATCAACCACCCCACCACCTACAACTTCAAAAGAACGCCGGCTCCGCAACACCTCTATGTCCCCCCTTCCTTCTATGATGACGAGGACAACCATGAAGATGAGGACCTTGACAACATCGAGTATGATCAGTCCTACTCTCTCGATTGTCCGATCATAGGAGGCGACGAAGATGATGACAAAATTAAAATATTTGGTGATCCAGTTTATGACGATCCTGACGAAGAAAAGATAGACCTGGATGAAGCGTTGATAGAAGACCAGAAGCTCACTTTGTCCGATGACAATCAACAGCATGAAGTCCAAATCTCATCGTCTCACCTTGCATTGATTCGGCATCTCAATTCATTCAGCATGAAGAAAACAAAATCGAGTTAATTGGAGATCTAATATATGAAGAGGTACTTTATGATGATGAATTTGTCAATAAATATGGTGACTATGTGTTGCAGGTTTTGAACACTGAGAATTCCCTCAATGGAGTCATCGTTGCTGGAAAAGAGCTTCTATGTTCAAGTATTGATGAAGTGGATGAAGTTGTCGATACAGTTGGTGTGGATCTTCAAATTCAGGAAGAAGCTCAACAAACTGCTGATATGGATGAGCGTCAAGATTTTGATATGGATGATATTGATGAAAAGTTCAAGTTCGATCTTATAGCTCTCCCTCTTGGAAAGCTATCTCTGGAGAGGGATGACTTTAATGTCTTTGACTCCTATCACAATCTACATAACCCAAACATTGAACTGGCGCCAAAGATGAACAAAGAAAAGACGGTGGTGAGCACTATGCAGAGTTTGAGTTTATGGTTGCGGGTCATTGTAGTGATCAATGAACTAGAGGAACATACCACTTCGCTTATCTGGAAGTTGCGACAAGTAGCAGACGCATTGACAGTGAAGATGACGGTGGATTCTGCTGAAATGATGTCAGAGGATCTTCCTCTTGGACGACCACATAATATTATTTTAAACTCGAGGACGAGTTTTTTTCAGCTCGGGGCGTCTGATGCAGGAGCATCTAGCAAGATGATTCGTTTATATCTTCTGATACAACTATATTCCCCTTTGCGCTGTGATGAGAAGAAATTGAGGTTATCAACCTCTCTTTTGGATTTTGAAGAAGACCGATTGAGGCTACCAACAAGGAGGATGATTAACCCGTGGCCTCCTGATGTCATATTCATTAGCAGATCGACAAGGATTTCTAAAGCCCAACAACTACAAATGAATTTTATTGATTTGGTGCAAGACGACCTTCTTCCTGGGCGACCACCTGACACTACTCTAAACTCGAGGACGAGTTTCTTTCAACTTGGGACGACTGATGCAGGAGCATCTAAAGATTTTTTTTATTAATTTTGATAATTTTTATTTCTAGTAATTTTTTAGAGTTTTTGGTATTTAGAGTAGTTTTAAAAAGTTCTATTTTTTATTTTAGAATTTTTTAAATCCATTTAGGATTTTTAGGATTGAGTTTATTAAAAAAATTTCCTTTTTATTAGGATTTTTTTTGAGTTTGTTAAGAATTTTTCTTTTTTATGAGGAATCTTTCTTTTAGAGTTTGTTAAGAAATTTTTCTTTTTATGAGGAATCTTTCTTAGAGTTTGAGTCTATATAAACATCTTATAAGTTGAT
>JAOBBC010071627.1:0-11350 GCA_025388495.1 Curcuma longa
TACATGAACCATAACAAAAGTCATACAATAACATAGTCAAAGTCATACAGCAGCCCAAACAAAAAGAAACAACTACCCAGACAATCAATCAAGATCCATCGGCGGCAGAGCATCACCGGCTGGAGGCTCAGAAGCAGAAATCGGTGGCAGAGCATCACCGGCTGGAGGCTCAGAAGCAGAAATCGGTGGCTGAGCATCACCGGCTGGAGGCTCAGAAGTAGAAATCGGTGCCGGAGGAGGACCGATCATACATCGCTCAACTAGGGACCGGTTCACTTTTTGGTTCAATAATCAAACGACCTTCGATTTGATCTAAATCAATTTTGTTCAATTCGTCTCACAAAATGAATCTTTTCATCATATCCGTTCTACCAAAATCTCTTCCATCGTGAACCAAACCAAGTTGGTTCAATTTTGATTTAAAACCAAATCATTTGATTCACTAACCAAATGACCTCTGATTCGAGCGAAATCAGTTTCGTTCATTTCATCTTTATAAGATGAATTCTATCATATTGTCCTTTGTCTGGTCCAATCAGATTTTATTTCTCTTATTCTGAGAATTTAATTTTCAAACTCATTTTAAGTTCTTCGAAGAACTTGTAGTGCGTGTGACCTAATAGGTTTCCGATTATATTGGCAGTCTGTAATTAACCATTAATTAAGGAACGATCATGAGTGGCACCTAGTAGTACATCATGATCCTCAATTGATCAAAAAATCAACGATTGATTCCAGAATATTTCTAAACCCAACCCTTCATGAGCAGCTACACTGAATCATGTCTCGTTCCTTTCATCGTCTTATATCCGCTTGGTTTAGGATATGGTCTATGTGTCGGTTCCCACTAGGCTGAATACGTCACACCTAACCCAAGCTACTTTCTTGTCCTATAGATTCAAGTTACTTGTACATGTATCCAAGAGTACTGTACTCTTAACATGCAATGCTTTGGCCAAAGACTTTTAGTAACAATCCTGATAAGCGGCCGCAAGGTATACGTCTCCTTTTCCAAAGAACGGTGAATCCTCTGTGGGCTATTCAAACACCTTTGGACACTTCGACTTATACCCAATCATCTCGGATCCACACCTCCTCAAAGATGCTTGCTTAAGATATCAAAGTATAAGCATCAATGACCAAGGTGACTTGAATACTGCAAGTCAAAGGAAACTCGCACTTAAGCTGCACTGAGATCTTCATTGACATATGTATCGAACCATATGAAGTCTCAAGGCAGATCACTCCAATAAACTGGTTACCTTTAACCAACATCCATGTTTAACTCTCGACATCCAATATCTCCAGTAGTGAGATCGGCTGCTTGGCTAACCAAGAAATTCAAACGTGCTAGTCTCGACAGAATCGATGACGTCCGTGCTCATTAATTCCTCGACTATGAACAATTTCAATACATTCATAATTGTACATGTAGAGATGCTCATGAGTTGTGATCCAATCATAAATTCTCTTATGCTATGAATCGTATTGCGGACATTCAGTATTGGAGTTTAAAATCCAATTAAACAAATAGAAAATGTGCACTCAAGTAGTGAATTACTATTTATCCAGTAAATAGTATAACCGTAAGGCAATTGCCTTAGGGCACCTCTCAAATCTAACAGGTGAGGCGGACCAACCCTCCAGAAACCCATCATATGGTGGGGCAGAGCGGGTTGACCCACCAACTTGGTGGGTTGAAAAATTTTCATCCCAACCCAACTTAAGGTGGATCGCGGATTAGGCGTGCCAACCCACGGGCCTGTCAAAAAATAAAAAAATATATAAAATTTTAAAATTTTAAAGTTTGGATTGTAGTTAAAATGGGGCAAGTTAAAAATTTTAAGTTTGCATTGTAGTTTAGATAGGCCAAGTTCACTAATTCATTGAATTTTCTTCTTTAATTTTAAATTTTAAAGAAAAAAATAAATTTTCTCAACCCATGGGCTAACACACATGAGTCGCGAGCCTAGGTGGGTCGACCCACCTGAACTCACCTTAAAATGGGTTGATAAAATTTTAACCCAATCCGCTTAAATTGTTTGATGGCTCTAATGGTGGTTAAAGTACCCATCAGTGCCCCAGCAAGAGACTTGTCAGCGATTTGGGAGCGCTCTTCCATAAATTTCTTAAACTCTTTGGCATTTTCAATTTTAGGAAGAGCTGACTTGATATTATTTGTTGTGCTCATTCCCATAAACATCACGCTAAGTCTGTTTGACCTTTCCCAAGCCTTATAATGAGCTCTTTCTTCATTGCCACTAGCATCAATAATAGCAATAGGTTTCTCTACTTGGAGTGTCAAATCAAGATTCAACACACTAAGGTGAAATTGAACTTGCTCGCTCTAATTAAAGAAATTCAACCCAATAAAAACTAGAGCAGACATAGCATGCGAATGTAAAGAAACAAGAACATGTACTACAATTAACACATGACATTAATACTTTGAATCATAAATTAATATATAAAATAGATTCAGACAATAAATAAGCATTCTATGTATATTAATGTTCTCCTTTAGGTGATACATCAACATATAATAATAATTATAATGATGCCAATAGATTTAACATTATTTAGTAATGACATATGCACTAATTAGAAATACTTATTATCTTTGGATATATAAATAAAATTAATAGTGCACAAATACTACCAACAATCATGTCCATTAATTATAAAAATAATTAATCAACTTTTGGGTGATCCATAAAAAAAAATGATAAATCTCAGTCAGTCTCATGGACTCAATCTCTGGGGGTAGCCGGTCCGGTCCCACGGAAGTTTCCCGCCGACCACCTGAGTGATCCATAAATACCTTACAACAATGAAGTTCAATTGACCCATAAATGAATAATTATCATATCATATATAACATCAAAATCTATGGGTAATTGAAATATAATTATATAATTTAGAATTAAATAACTTACAGATTTGACCACTTTGGTGATTAACAAATCCATCATACTTTAATTTTTAAATACTAAATAATTCATAAACAATTATGTTCATGTACAAACTTTAATTCAGCAATATTGTAAAATGTATTATAGGCAAATATTAATATTAATAAAAATTATCATATGCAGTACATATAATTTATTTTGCTGAAATTATTATTATATGCAACCATATAGCCAATAATCCTTTAAAATAATATATTAACTTGGCTAATAAATTACTGAAATATTAATTTAATATGCATATAATATTCTTTTACATAGTACAACAATATATTTTAATTGAAGTTTACAGCTAATAATTTTAAAACAATGTACAACTAATATATTGGCTTTAAATATCAATTCTAAATGCCACCAATAATTACAATTCATAAATTTCAAACACATATATGTATATATGCATATTTGAAAATTGATGTATCCCAATGTTCCTAATATTAACATGCATATCTCGGCATACTTATTGGTTATTATGAGAAGTTATTTTAAACTTTTGAAAACTACAAGTAACCGACTTGATGGAGGTTGGCTATTTATGTAACTGAGTTCTGTCTCTCCCAGAAGAGTCTCTTCACCATAGCCATCAAAAAGGTGTGAAGAAGAAAGAAACAAAAGAGAAAGAGACAGATTGAAACTTATAGCAATTTTCTTCTGCAGACATTGTTTACTTACTCATGGATCAAGGTAAGTTGTCAATCTAAAAGTTGTATAAATGAGAATCATAAATTTTAAAATCTTTTATGTTTTAATTTTCTGAATTATAAATTTTAAGAAAACTGCTATTTACATGTAGAGCCAGGTTGTGAAATTTGTGATTCTCTATGTATGATTATTTTTTCTAATTTTTATGAACCCTAATCATGAAAATTTAAGAATTTTCGAAATGCTTGTTCGCTGTGCAACTTTGATAAGTATAACGACTTGTTAAATAAGGATTTGACATGGCATAAGAATGACATCTCTTTCTCCATTGACTATTTCAACAATTATATTTTAATCAAAGTGGTATAACGTGAATTGTTTTTCAGTTGTTTATTTCTTAGACTTACGTACTTTTACTTTTAGACTTGCACACTATTATAGAAATTGTTTATGGATCTTTTATAATTTCAGCTTTTATGCTGCATTTTATTACTGTTATATATGGCTAACTCAGCTCTATAAATACCAAACAAAGACACTTCAAAATATACAATATCTACATCATTTGCTAGTGTTGCATATTGCAGTTCTCATCTCTCCATAATGATTCTTTCATTATTGTTTGAGTTTTCATAGTTTTTTTTGTTGTATTGTTTGTGTTGTCTTTCACTTTGGTTTCTTGAACTTAAGTCTTTAGCTCCAATCTCCATACCCTTACAATCTTTATTACTATGCTTATTTCATATCTTCTGTAATAGTTTTGTAAAAGGTTTCTATCTTCACCTTCGAAAGGATTTTGAAAAAGAGAAAACTAGTAGATTTTTTATGGGATGACTCACCTTTGAAAGGTTTCTCCATAGGTTGTCGAGTAGAAACTAATATTCTGAATCACATAAATATTTCAATATTTTTCATTATTTTCTTTTCTTGCTGCGCTTATACATTTTACTAGCTTATATTTTCATTATTCTAACAACTAAGAAATATCTTTTTTGTTGGGTTTAATCTAACATTTACACTATGTTATTAAACTTGAAAGTATTTTCCATTTTTCACTATGCATTTTACTTTGAAAATTAAAAGTAGTTTTTATTAAGCTATTCATCCCCTCCCCCTCTATTATATAGCATTGAAGTGGTGTTGGAGCAACTCGTGGATCATGACTTGGTACAACAAAGTTAACTCAAGGCTCAAAAGATCTACTGGAGTTTGGAGAATGATAGGATGGAACATCCTAGGGACTGTAGGACAAGGAAATCTAAGATGGTTTGATAGCTTTGATGGAAGTTAAAAGAGGTAGTCTATGTAGGGAAAAGTAGAGATATGGCACGTGGAGCAAACTGTGGATTTGATGCATCCAAAGGACTAAGGACCTTATAGGAGGTGGACTCGTAGATAATGTAAAACTATCACAACTAAAAGAGGTGGACTATCACAATGAGTTGTGAGAGAGATTATGTGGTTTATAATCTTTGGGTTCACAATTTTGTGTTAGGTAGGGTTGATTGAGAGCTTTCAACAAGGGTGCATAAGTTCCTAGCCATAGTTTAAGTATGAGCTTAATCTAGGAGGATTATGAGGTTTTACGAGGTGTAAGTCAAGCAAAATCAAAGATCAAGTATAGTGATATTTGTTTTAGTTGGATGAGATGCTTATTCAGGAGCTTAAGCCAACTCATGTGATCGTTGGACAAGATAAGTTTGTTATACCAGCTAGCTGAATCAACTTAACATGGTTGAGTCGAGTGGATCTTCATGGACTCAAGAAAATATAACATTAATTGACATATAAGCTTATGATCTTATCCAACTTAGTAGATTGGATGCATGTTAAGTCAACTAGATGCAATGCTTGGTCAACTTAACACTATTTGTTGGGCAATAAGATTATCTTATCTAGATAATAGTCGATTATTAGACATTTGAGTTAATATATTTTAACTAGAAGATATCCAAATAAGTTATCTTATCATACATATTTGAATGCACCTTTGTTAGTATAAATAGGGGTGCAAGAAGACCTTAAATACACAACTTATACACAACAAGAATTCACTACTTTGTGATCATTCTAAGGCTTCTAGGGTTCATGTCTAGTAATAAGTTCTTTGTGCTTATTTCATATGTATAAGAAGATATTCTATAAAAGGTTTCTCCATCTCTCTCAAGGTGTGTCTTTCACAATGGGAATTTCAAGGTTGATCTACCTAATGGATCAATAGATCGCGGAGTAGGATTTGAAGTATGAACTACGTGAGCCATCTATTTTAGTGCTTATGATTTCTCTTATTCTTTTACGTATCCATGGCACTTAATCATTGTATTTTTTTTCAAGAGAAAGGAATTTTTTAGGTCAACCACTATTCACCCCCTCCCCTTTAGATGTACAAACAATCTAATAGGTTAGTCAAATAGGAAGACAACTAAGGATAAACTACTTACAAACAGAAAGACTCTATTTCAAATTGAGTCGACTAAATCGAAATTCAATTAACTGATGCATGATTAGTCGATTAGATAGTAGACTAAGATACATTTCTTGTGAATAAAAAAGTTATATTTCAGGTTTTGTTCCATGATGAGTTTATTGAACTTTAGATCAAGAGTTATGACAAATTAGTTAATTGCTCAGTCAGCTAAGGCTCTATTTTAAGCAAATAGAATATTTCTATTTGTGAGTTAATTGAACACTTGATTGAATCCAACTCAATCAACTAATAGGTCGATCAAATTAATTTTGAATTTGCAATATTATATCATCGAACATAAACTTAACAAAACTAAGTCAACTACTTGGTCTAGAGTTGACTAAGAGTAGGTTAAGTCAACTAATGAGGATAAATCAGTCAATTGCATCAAAATTGCTCAAGAATTAAACTTGTGTGATTATCCAAAAGAGTTGATGGATAATTGTTAGAGTCAGATCAAGACTGATGACAAATTAGTCAGCTGACAACTCAACTAAGGCTCTATTCTAAGAAAATAGAATATTTCTATTTGTGAGTTAACTAAACACTTTATTGAATGCAACTCAATCAACTGCTAGGTGGATCAAATTAATTTTGAATTTGAAATATTATATCATCGAACATGAACTTAACAAAACTGAGTCAATTATTTGGTTTGGAGTCAACTAAAAGTAGGTTGAATCAACTAATGAGGATAAATCAATCAATTGCATCAAAATTGCTTGAGAATTAAACTTGTGTGATTATCCAAAAGAGTTTATGGATAATTGTTAGAGTCAATTAGCATAGACAATAATTGGATAGAATGATTTTGAGTTGACTAAAGACAACAGCTAGTGAGATAAGTCCTACATTTCAACAAAAGGTAGAATCTGCCACCTAAGTGGCCCCACATGATTGGTCTTACGACCATTTATAAGGAGATAAATTGAGAAGCTGTAGTTGGTCACTACGAAGGAGGGCATTGCCTCAGTTTCGTTGAGATTCGACCCTTGTCCACTTCAGCAAATCTGCTCCGCACTAACCAACTCAACCAAGCCCCGGGGGCGAAATAAGTCATATATAGATCAAGCTCCAGTCATCTAATGGCTTTAAATAGTCAATTGACATTAATGCAAAGCAACTATTGAAACATATCTATGATCATTTGCATATTTATAAAAGAGGAGGCAAGGGGAGATTAAAAAAAAGAATTCTTCTACTGCAAAGTATTCATTTTATTATTATTCCCCAATTAAATTTCTATTTATTTATTTTTATCTTTATCTTGCTTTTATTTTGATTTTAAGGTATTTACCTTCAAGCTCTTTATTTTGTAATTCTTTTGCTTATTTTATATCATTTAAAATGTTTCTCCGCCTTTGGAAAGTTCTATGAAGAAGAAAGTTAATAGCTTATAAGGGTTGACTCACCTTACTAGTCTATAGGCCATGGAGAAAGAACCAAAAGTTTCTAACTACAGTAAAAATCGAGACTTTCATTGTTTTATTTATTTACTATACATTTACATTTTCATTGCTATGAATCTAATCAATTGTTGTTTTAGCTTTAATTTTTCTTATTGTTCTACTAACCCCTGCCCTCCTTCAAACTCTATCCATGGTGAATGTTGCAAAGTCTAATTGCAACATCTTATGAAGGGGAGCCTTAGTGCAATTGCAAAGTTATTATCATGTGCTCTAAAGGTCATAAGTTTGAGTCGCAGAAATAACCACACTGGCAAGAGCTTCATACACTAGACTGTCTTTTTTATATATTGCAATTAATTCTCAAATTCAATATGATAAAAACTTTGAATGTATGTCAATGGAGTCTTAGGATTAGTGTTTGTCTATATAGCTCACTTCTATAAGAACACTTATGTAGGGAGGTTCTATAGGATTTGTCTAAGTGAAAGGATGCAAGTGGGACAACATGAAGATAATGCATACAATTGAGGTAATTGAAGTGTTGATGTGTTATATTATGGTCCATTAGGTCAAATCCTTGATAATTTGATGGTTGTAAGGTACTTAACTGTCATATTTGCTGATGCAATTTTGTTAATGCTAGATTATTCCCTAAAAGGAACATGTTGTAAGGTTTAATTGCAACATCTTATGAAGGGGAGCCTTAGCACAGTTACAAAGTTATTATCATGTAACCTGAAGGTCATAGATTTGAGTCGCGGAAACAACCTCATTGGCGAGAACTTCATACACTAGACTATCTTTTTTATATATTGCAATTAATTCTCAAATTCAATATGATAAAAATTTTGAATATATGTCAATGGAGTCTTAGGATTAGTGTTCAAGAACATTTATTTGGGGAGATTCTATAGGATTTGTCTAAGTGAAAGGATGCAAGTGGGACAAGCATGAAGATAATGCATACAATTGAGGCAATTGAAGTGTTGATGTGTTACATTATATTCCATTAGGTCAAATCCTTGATAATTTGATGGTTGTAAGGTACTTAATCAAACTGTCATATTTGTTGATGCAATTTTACCTCAAATGTTCGAGTTCAATCAGACCATATGATTAGAAAAGGATTTAAGTTAAGTTTACCTTATAATTACATTATATTTAAATGATCATGATCAAGATGTTTAACAGTTAATGAAAAAGTTTAAGAGATTGAGGAGACTAAGAACATGACAATTGTTGAAGAAGTTCAAGAGGTCGATGTCAACTAGATACTTGGTAGTTGATCAAAATGTTCAACAGGTTAAGGATAACTAGGAGATTGATGATTGTTGGAGAAGTTTAAAAGATCAAGGTAGGAGCTTGATGATTGTTGGAGAAGTTTAAAAGATCCAGGTTGACTAGATGGTTAGCGCTTAATGAAAAACTCTTAGAAATCGAGGATGACCATAAGCTTGGTAGTAATTAGCGAAGTTCAAGAGGTCAATCTTGATTAAATGTTTGTCAATTGATGGGAAAAATCCAAGAGGTCAAGGAAAACAAGAAGTTTGTTACCTCTTCATATATAGATGATCTTGAAGCTGATCGTATGGGGTAGCTGAGATAACGGATTCACCTTTTGCTAAAGTAAAAGAATATTTTTATACAAGATTTCTTCTTTTGAATGAGAGAGATTATATTAGGACACCAAACGATTTAATAGAACCATAGAGTAGAATAAAATTATTTGAACCACATCAAACAACCTTATTAGCATTGTTTTATTGTCTTTTTGGTTTAGTTTCACTACACTCTTTGCTCTAACACAAAATTCATTTTATTCTAACTTTACTTTACCCTTGCACTTATGAGAGAAATCAAAATTGTCATTTTCAAGTTTATGGTTATTCTTTCCTCAGCGTCACTGTTGGTGCAACAAGGATTATGCCTTAGGACTTTGATATTTGAGCAATATATTTGAATAATATATTTGATCTTGAAGATAGATATGTCAAGTGGATCAAAATTTAAATTTAAAAAAAATTTAATAGATCAAAATTGATTAGACATTTGACAAACATAAAAAGTTCAAATTGATCAAGCAGATTAAACATTTGACATTGATTGAAGTTCAACAAGTATTGACAGACATAGAGAGTCTAATAGACTAAGTTCAGCAAGTAACAAAGGAGTGAACTCTATAAATTATAAGTTTTGATGAGTTAAGATTGACATAGACTAAATAAATAAAAGTCATAATATGTTGAAGTTAATTGAATATTGGGCAATGGATGAAATATTAGAAGTACTTAGAAGCATGGGATCTCTAAGTTCTAAAAGGAATAACAGGCAAGGTGTGTTAATTATTAGGTAATAGATGAACGAAGGCATGAGATCTTTAAGCAAGACACAAATTCAACCTTGAAAGGGCTAGAATTAGATTGTCAATTCACTAAAAAAAATCGTCGATGAATCTAAAATCATAAAATTATAATTTAATCAAATTTAGAATGTATAACAAACGATCGATATAAAATTCAATCAAGCATATACATGTTCAAAAGATGAGGATAACAAGATTAGGATCCAAAGGATGTCATGATTTTATCTAACACAATCAACTAGCAAAGAATAGCTAATGACTCAAGCAAAAATACAAAAAGATAAAAAAATTTTGAATAATCAAATAAGCAATGGACTGATATTATGAGCAGTCGACTAAGATAATAATATGAGTCAACTAGTACTAAAATAAGAATCCCTAGGCAACAAATAAGCAAATAAACGTGTGACAACAATTAAATTCTAAGTTATCACACTGGAACAATCGACTGATAAACAAGCAACCAATTGCCTAGTTTACTAATTAACGAATTCTAGGCACAAGCAAAACTCCAATAAAAGAGAGTTTCTTGGAGATGTTGGCACCAATACTCATGACAATTCTAGAAAGAATATTACTGCATTCCAATATCAAACAAGTGTTTTTCTGATGTATTCCTTATTTTGTTGAACTATTATATCATTTGTTATTTGCTTGTGTATCTAGGTAGGATATGTAATATATTTCTCCACGGACATTCAAAGTGAAAAAATAGCAAAATTTAAAAATGATCCACTCGGATCATGTTTGTTTTTTGTGTGTCTATATCTTAATACTTATTATTGTATTTGTTTCCACTGCAGGCTAACTCAGGGAGACAAATACAAACAAAAGCACAAAAATAATGAGCCTCTATTCAGCACTCCCTAATCACATCATTGATACACCATCATTGTATCTAACAATTAGAAAAGGCACTTCCATTTAGTATAAAATAAGGGCTCTGAGCACTTACCTAAGAATCAATGAAGATGGAATAAAAGTCTCCAGGACAATGGTGCCGCGGTAGGACATCCAAGTTGTCACTCAGGCACCTATGGTTCGATCCTCAATTACGACGTATTTATAAGAATTTTTCTTCCAAATGGGGAGCGCAATCAAAAGATGTTGAACATCTGGGCTGGCCGCTACGTGCACTTCCCGATTTATCCTGATGGCCAGTGAAAAACTTCCATGGGACCGGATCGGTCACCCCCGGAGATAGTCAATGGGATTAACTTAGATTTATCAATGAAGATGGAATAAAAACATGACCTTAGCCAACCTAGCAGGGGGTTTTTTTTCCTCCAAAAACGAATAAGCAGTGTTCATGATTAATCAGTGCTCATAAAGGTTGTTACTAAACTAAATTTGAGAAACTCAACCAAGTTCAATGTCGACACATAAGAGCAATGCATCTTCTTCCTTGGCTCCTGACAATCTTTTGCAGTAATTTTCCAACCAGTTGTAAGCAGACTGCATAATTCGTAGCTCTCCACTGAGAAGATTTACTGCCATTTGA
>JAOBBC010071828.1:0-11347 GCA_025388495.1 Curcuma longa
ATGCAAACATTCTGACCAAGGTGTTTCTCATTTCATATTATTTCAAGACAGATGTTCATACAAAAGCTAGGCTTATAGTATACATCCCAACAGTCACTACTCAATGTATCCCATGTAACTTGGGCCACCATCACTTCCTTCTTCTTCTTCTCCTTCTTCTTCCTTTCCTTCTCCTCTCTCTTCTTTAACTCTGGACAGTTTGGCTTGATGTGTCCCTTCTTGTTGCATTCATAACATGTGACATTGGGGTTAAAATTTGAACTTTGAATTTTATCTCGTGGTGATGTAAACATCTTCTTTACATCCCTTCTTGTGAATCTCCTTGACTTTCCCATCATCTTCTTGACGTAATGGACTACCTCATTTGCCGACATTTCCTCATCGCTATCCGAAGATTCCTAGTCGGACTCGGATGAAGGCTCCTTTTTCTTTTCCCTCTTCTTCTTCTTTTTTGCAACCAAAACTATACTTTTCTCTTTGGCAGATACATTAGCTTGTTCATGTAATTCGAATTCGCAAAACAATTTATCTAACTTAACAGCTGAAAGATCCCTAGACACTTTATATGCATCGACCATCGATGCCCATAGAGTGGTTCTGGGAAAATCTTGAAGTACGTACCTTATCAAGTCTCGATTGTCTATCTTCTCACCTATCACATGAAGGTCGTTCATGATCTTTTTGAACCGTCCATGCATTTGACTTATCGTCTTGTTGGGCTTCATGTTGAAGACTTGAAATTGTCCCACCAAGAGATCCCTCTTCGCTCTTCTAGATTCACTTGAACATTCGTTTAGTTCGATGAGCTTTTTCCAAAGTTCTTTGGCAGAGTTGAATGGTCCAACCTTGCTCAGTTGTTCTTTGGAAAGTCTGCATTGCAAGGTGGTTGTGACTTTTGCATTTGCTTGTGCTTTCTTGCATATATCCTTCAACCATTTCTTGGTAGGTAGAAGAACTCCGGAGGCATCCTTCGATTTTTTGAAGTCATCTACAACACTAAACCAGTTTTCAATGTCATTCATTAAGTAGTATTCCATTCTACCTTTCCAATAGGCAAAATCATTGTCATCTAAGTAGGGGGTCATGTGATGTTGTATCCCTCTTGAAACGACATCTGAATATTTTGGCTGAATGTGAGTTCGTCCGAAATGAACCTGCTCTGATACCACTTGTTGGGACCGATGCGTTTGCTAGAGTGGGGTGAATAGCAACTTTTCGCTCTTGCCTGTAAAATCGTTAGCGGAAGCATAAAAACAAAAACAAGACAAAAAGAATTCAACGCTAACCCGTTCGATTTACTTGGTATCCACCTCTTACGAGGTGACTAATCCAAGGATCCACACACACACAACGACCTTTTCACTATAAAAACTTCTCCTTCTTAAAGCACTCTTTGAAGACGGAGAAACCTTTACAAACAATCTCTCTTCCTCTTAGAGAAATGAATAGTGAAGGTTTAGGGAAGAGTTTCAGAGTTTACAGAGATTGGAGTTCGTGTAAGAAAGAGAAAGTGCAAACACTTACGTCTCAAATCTTCAATTTGTGTGTTTATATTTTTTCGACATCAGTCGATTGATCCATGGATCAGTTGACTGGTGGGCTTCAACGGCTCTATAGATTGTGTTTAATTTACCAACTGTCAGTCCAACGTTCATCTAGCAGTCGACTGAACCCTCCACCAGTCGATTGGTCAGTGAGTTTCAGTCGACCAAAGTCTCTGTGTGTTTTTTATCAAAATATCAATCGACTGATGGCAGTATTAGTTGACTGGTGAAGTTAAAAATCTCCTTTCAGCTTCCTTCTTCAACCCTTAGCCTTGACTCAAGCCTTCAAACATCTTTCACAAGCCTCGTGCTCTTCCTTACACTCGCTTGAGATGTTTCCCTCAGCTTCGTCATGCTAAGTCTCCCTTTGTTAAGAGGCCGCACCTCCGGGACTTTACCATTTGCCAAGAGGTCGCGCCTCCGGTACTTCACCATTTGTCAAGTCTTCCAACCTGGACTTTTCTGTGAACTCAATTCATATAAGTTAGAACATTGCCTAACTTAAACTTGTTTTAGCCAAACATTAAAATCCAATGATACTTGGGGCAAGACTGCACCAACACATGCCATTATTGTGGCAAAATGGGTCACTGGAGAAGAAATTGTAAGGCTTATCTTGAGAATTCGTGAAGGGGAAGAAGGCATCTGATGCTTCACCCGCTTCAAGTATTTTCGTAATCGAATGTCATACTATTTATTCAAACACTTGGGTATTGGATACAGGGTGTGGCTCACATATATGTAATGACAAGCAAGGGCTAAGGAATAGTAGAAGACTTGACAAAGGAGATTCAAGCTTACGAGTTGGTAATGGAGCAAAGGTTGCAACTGTAACCATTGGGGTGTATTTGTTGAATCTCCCTAGTGGACATATCTTAGAGTTGGAAAACTGCTATTATGTTCCTGCTTTAATAAAGAACATTATTACTATTTTTTGCTCAAACAGAAAAGGTTTTCATTTGACTTTTAGTAACAATTGTTGTTACATAACTTTGAATGAAATTCTTTATGGAATCGAAATGCTATATAATGGTATCTACGTGTTAGAAAATTCTAACGAAGCATTCAATATTTAAACGAGCAACAAACGTACTCGAAAGGATGATTTGTTATCCTCTTATACATGACATTGTCATCTTGGCCATATAATCAAGAAATGCATGTCTGAACTCCAAAAGATTGATAGTTTAGAGTCATTTGAATTAGATTCATTTGACACATGCGAATCATGTTTAAAAGGCAAGATGACTAAGTCACCCTTTGCTGGAAAGGGAGAAATAGTAGGAGAGTTGCTTGGCTTTATACATATCGATGTATGTGGACCAATGTCAACTCAAGCACAGGAAGGGTACTGCTACTTCATTACCTTTATCGATGATCATTCACGATATGAGTATGTATATTTAATGAAATATAAATCTGAGGCCTTTGAAAAATTCAAACAATTCAGAAATGAAGTAGAAAAATAACTTGACAAAAGTATTAAGATACTTCGTTCTAATTGAGGTGGTAAATACTTAAGTCAAGAGTTTCAGAATTATCTAAGAGACAGTGAGATACTGTCTCAATGGACTCCGCCGTATACACCTCAACATAATGGTGTATCTGAAAGGTGAAACCGAATCTTGTTAAACACGGTAAGGTCAATGATGAACCATGCAGATCTTCTTAGATCCTTTTGGGGTTATGCACTCGACACTGCTGTTATTTTCTAAACAGAGTCACAACCAAGGCTATTTCTACTACTCTATATAAGATATAGAATAGTAAGAAACCTCATTTATCTTACTTGAAAGTATGGGGTTGTCCTACTTATGTGAAGATGATTATGTCAGATAAGCTAGAAGCTAAATCTGATGAATGTCTATTCATTGGATACCTTAAGGAAATAAGGGGTTACCAATTCTATCATCCCATTGAACAAAAGGTGTTTGTTTCAAGGCATGTTGTGTTCCTAGAGAAAGAGTTTCTCTTACAGGAGAATAGTGGGAGTATAGTCAAACATAGTGAAGTTCAAGAGGCTTAAGTAAGACATTAATGAGACACCTAATCGAGAACCACAATCGATTACTCATAGTGATGTGCCATCGGATAAACCTTCAGAGGCACAACCTTTTCAAAAATCTAGTAGGACACGCTATATTCCAGAGAGATATAGATTTTTCATAAGTGAATCAAAAGACTTGTTACTCATTGAAGAAGAGGAATCTACTGGTTGTAAAGAAGTTCTAAAAAGTTTTGAAAAGTTCAGAAAGGGACAAATAGTTGACAGCCATGAAGTCAGAAATGGATTCCATGTATGAAAATTAAGTTTGAAACTTGGTAGACCCACCTGAAAGCATTAAACCCATTGGGTGCAAGTGGATTTTCAAGAAGAAAATTGACATGGGCGGTAATGTGATTACCTACAAAGCTAGACTAGTAGCAAAAGGATATCGTCAGAAGCAAAGAATTGACTCTGACAAAACATTTTCATTAGTAGCTATGCTTAAATCCATTCGAATACTCCTTGCCATGACTGCTCATTATTACTATGAGATATGACAAATGGATGTGAAAATAACTTTCCTTAATGGAAATCTATCTGAGGATGTGTATATGATACAACCCGAAAGCTTTGTATCTGTCGATAAAAATAAAGTATGCAAGCTATAACGATCCATCTATGAATTGAAGCAAGCATCTAGGAGTTGGAATATCCGTTTTGATGAGGTAATCA
The DNA here is from genome assembly GCA_025388495.1 of Curcuma longa. Classification (NCBI taxonomy): domain Eukaryota; kingdom Viridiplantae; phylum Streptophyta; class Magnoliopsida; order Zingiberales; family Zingiberaceae; genus Curcuma; species Curcuma longa. Next base: position 4,264 of record JAOBBC010071828.1, read on the forward strand.
AAGAATTTGATTTCTCACAAAATCCCGACGAACTCTATGTGTACAAGAAGGTTAGTGGGAGTAAGATCGTATTCCTGGTGTTATATGTTGATGACATATTACTAATAGGAAACGATGTGCATGTTCTACAATCAGTTAAATTATGATTATCCAAATAATTTTTCATGAAAGACGGTGTCCTAGAGGGGTCAACCTCATTACCCATTTTCTTAATCCTAAAGCATAAAAATAAAGAATTTTACTATAAAAAATAAAACTAATTAATTTTAGGGTGATTTTGGAGGCTTACCTAGGCATTTTTGTAGAATAATATGAGAATTGGCAACCTTAGCGTCGTTGGCACCGTGAGAAGGGGAATTTGGGGATAGAAGAGGCTTTTAGTGTGGTAAAATTCGGCGGGACCATGGTTACTTTTATACACGGGTTCCGAGCGCCTAGAAGCATAATTAGGGCTCCCGGATCTTAGTGGTGCGGGATGCTTGAATTTTTTTTCCAGGCACCTAGATTTAGAAAACTAGGGGCGCTTGGGAAACCCATGGGTCAGTTTCTGGTTTTTCTTTCAGGGCACCTAGGTTTCAATTTCTAGGCACCTGGAAAAGTCTGGGCTAGACTTTTCGAGTTCGTTTCAAAATTTTTGGGCTGGGTTAATTAAAATTTTGATTGGTTGATTGATTAAGTAGTTTTTGTGGTTAAGATTTTTAATTAAGATGAAGATTTGTTAAAATTAATTAAGTTATGGATTAGGTCATGTTAAATTTGGTAAAAGTAACTAAGTTATAGATTAAGTTATGTTAGATTTGATAAAATTAATTATGTTTGATTTGGTAAAATTAATTAAGTTATAAATTTGGTAAAACTTATTAAGTCATAAATTTGGTAAGACTTATTAAATTAGAACTTTGTTAATAATTATTAATTTAGAACTTTGGTAAGAATTATTAATGATTAAGTAAAATTAAGGTAAAATTTATTAAAGATAAATTAATTAAGGTAAAATTAATTCATTATTAATTTAATTAACTTAAGGATTTCATTTAATTACGTTTTAATAACTAATTAATTTTAATTAAATTCAAGTTTTAATTAAACAACGTTTTAATTACTTTTTGTTTAATTAATTTAATTTAATTATTTTATGTTTAAGTTTAATTAATTTATGTTTAATTAATTTATTTAAATTTTATTGATTCCATCAATTTATGTTTTATTGACTAATTAATTTTAGTTAAATTCATCAAATTAATTAAGCTTTAATTCATCTCACTCATTTTTAGATGATCACACAGTTAATCCTATGGATTGTGTGAAATGATTTTTCAGTTTTATCTTAATTAATAAATTAATATTATCTATTATTTGATTAATTTTGGGTTAGATTTAAGTTTAACCATTTGATTCCCTAAATATACATTTCAAGAGTCAGCTTTTAGGCAGTGGCGAGGCATAGGGGTCTTCTTGATTTTTGGAATAACGACCACTTTCTAAGATAAAGATGATTGAAGAAATTATATGCTTAGCTAATCTAGGAAAAAACTTTGATCTAACTAGTCTAGAATGTGGCGAGGTAGCTTCGGCTAGTTCGACTTAGTTAAGCAGACCAAGTAAAGTACTCCTTAACCCACTTGACTACTTAAACTAGGTTTCTCTAATGTACTATTATCTCGCTCCATCCTGGTACTATATTGGACAAGTGTTAATCAAATATTTATCCTTACCTAGCGTAGGTTGATCTAAATGCAGAAATAAAATAAAAAATATTATAAGCAATTATTTAAGCAAGGTTTTAGGTCCCCTGGATCACGACACCTGTTAGGTTTGATCAAATATTATATTTGATCCTTGGGGACCTAGAATTGGTTCAATCCAACTGGATTAATCAGTTTGGATTTAGGAACTCATGCTTGGACTCTTGGTTTCTTAGGTCTACAGTAATGTCATGTATGCTCTATGCTTGACTTTATGTCCAATTCTATATCTATTATATCCAACCCTTTGATTTTCAAGAATCATTTCAAGATACTTGGAACCTGAGGTGAATTTCTCAATTGATCTTTTCAGATCATCAACTTAAAGTTTTAATTTAAAGTTCTCTTCCTCAAGTTTAACTTGAGTTGAGTCCTCAATGTAGGGACCCCAAGGATGTCCGCATCTCCATAATAGCATGATATTGTCCATTTTGAGCCCACGCCCTCATGGTTTTGTTCTTCGGCTCTCCCCAAAAGGCCTCATACCAATGGAGATACTTTCCATCCTTTTAAACCTATGATCTTTTCTATGTATTTTAAATGTGGGATTATGCTTGCACCCTTGCGACCCAACAATCCCCCTCCCTCAAACAAAGGACCAGAGGCCCCCCTCAAATGGAAAGCCTCTGTTTGATGTCTGAATCCTTGATCCATCAGGACTTTCTACTCCTCGGTCCACCCGACCTACTAGGACTTCCTGCCTAGCCACAACTAGGATTAGGACTTTCTGCCTAGTGTCTGGTCCTCTTAATTTAGACACCGGAGTACTCACTTCTTTTGTTTAAGGTTCAACCCACATCGTTAGATTTGGATCATGGCTCCTCCGACGGTTAGTCCGGTGAAGAGCGGGCTCGCTCTGATACCACTTGTAGGGACCCCAAGGATGTCTGCATCTCCACAATGGCATGATATTGTCCACTTTGGGCCCACGCCCTCATGGTTTTGCTCTTGGGCTCTCTCCAAAAGACCTCATACCAATGGAGATACTTTTCATCCTTTTGAACCCATGATCTTTTCCATGTGTTTTAGATGTGAGACTATGTTTGCACCCTTGCAACCCAACACTCAACTTGAATGACTACAGTTGACAGTTTGGAGTTGACTTTCTCCTTGAGGAGTGCTAGCTCCTCTAGGAGAAATTCAACTAGGGCATTGGATTTAGCAAGCCTTTTGTTGAACTAAAAATTATAGAATTTAATTTTTTAGTACTCACAGCGATATTAGAACCTTCAAAAATCGATGCGGATCCGTAGCTTAAACTTGAGTCGATGTCTGACTCGCTATCGGTCTCCATTGGTTCATCCCGTGGTGGAAGCGCAAGAAAGCTCGTTGTTGGGTCTTCATCTGATTCTTCTAATGATAATTCATCCCATGTTGCTTTTAGTGTCTTCTTTCTTGATTTGCGCATCTTCTTTTGATTCGGACACTCTGATATGAAGTGCCCTTCTCCTTGCACTCGTAGCACATGTTAATTTGAGAGGTGTCCTAAGGCAATCGCCTTAGGGTTATACTATTTATTCGATAAATAGTAATTCATTATTTGAGTGCACATTCCGTATGTGTTTGAGTAGATCTTAAACTCAAATACTGAATGTCCGTAATACGATTCATAGCGTGAGAGAATTTGCGATCGGATCACAACTAGTGATCATCTCTACACGTGTAATTATGAATGTATTGGAATTATCCCTAGTCGAGGAATTGATGAGCATGGACGTCATCGATTCTGTCGAGACTAGCATGTTTTGAACTCCTTGGTTAGCTAAGCAGTTGATCTCACTGCTGTCGACATTAGATGTTGAGGGTTAAACGGGGATGCTAGTTAAAGGTAACCAGTTCATTGGAATGACATGCTTTGAGACTTCATATGGTTCGATATATATATGTCAATGAAAGTCTCAGTGCAGCTTAAATGCGAGTTTCCTTTACTTGCGGTATTCAAGTCACCATGGTCACGGAGGCTTATACTTTGACATCTTAAGCAAGCACCTCCAAGGAGGTGTGGACCCGAGATGATTGGGTATAAGACAAAGTGCTCGAAGGTGTTTGAATAACCCACAGAGGATTCATCGCTCCTTCGAAAAGGAGACGTATACCTTGCGGCCGCTTGTCAGGATTGTTACTAAAAGTCTTTTACCAAAGCATTGCATGTTAAGAGTATGAGACTCTTGGAAACATGTACAAGTAACTTGAATACACAGGACAAGAAATCAGCTTGAGCTAGGTATGACATAATCATCCTAGTGGGGACCGACACATAAACCATGTCCAGAACCAAGCGGGTATAAGATGGTGAAAGGAACGAGACACGGTTCAGTATAGCTGCTGAAGGGTTTATAAATGTTCTAGAATCAATCGTTGATTTTTTCGATCAATTGGGGATCATGATATACTACTAGGTATCACTCATGATCGTTCCGTAATTAATAGTTAATTACGGACAACCAACATAACCGAGAACCTATTGGGTCACACGCACAACAAATTCTCTGAAGGACTTAAAACGAGTTTGAGAATTGGATTCTCAGAACGAGAGAAATAAAATCTAGTTGGACCAGACAATGGACAAAATGATGGAACTCGTCTTACGAAGATAAAATGAACAAAATTGATTTCATTGAAATTGAAGTTGTTTGGTTAGTAAACCATATGTTTCAGTTTTGAACCGAATTAAACCAACTTGGTTTGGTTCGCGATGGAAGAGATTTTGGCAGAACAGATCAGATGAGAAGCTTCGTCTTGTGAAGATGAATCGAACAAAATTAGTTAGGGTCAAATCGGAGGTCGTTTGGTTGTTGAACCAAATAAACCAATAATGAACCCGGTTCGCTACAATGACATAAGATGAACTCGGTTCAACTGGGTTAATATTTCTCTGGTTCAAATACTAAAACCCTAATTGGATTTGATCTTGTTTAAAACCTAATTGGAGTTAAGGGTTAAATCGGGTTTTAAAACATGGGATCCTGTAGCTTCTCTCGGTTAAGAGGATCGTGAGAACTGTAGCTCTTCTCTGCCGTGATAGGGATCGCGAACAGGGCGTCTTCCTCAGCGCGCCTGCCTCCCTACTGCTGTTCTCCCAAAACCCTAAGCCACTGAAACTTTCTTCTTCCTTGCTGTGCACCACCGACGTCTCTTCTTCCTTGCTGAAATCCGCGAGCGTGGGCACAGCGGCATCGAGCTCGCGGCGGGTCTTCCGGAGGTCACGGAGGACTTCCGGCGGTCAAGGCATCGAGCCCGCGGTGGGTCTTTTGGCGGTCGTGGCATCGAGCCCACGGTGGTCTTCCGGCGTTCGCGGGTGGCTTCCGGCGTTCATGGTGGTCTTCCGGTGGGCTCTTCGCGTGGGCTGATCAAGGGAATCGGAGCACGTAGCTGACCGGCGGCTGATTGCGTCGATCGCCTCTTCGAGTGTTTCTTCTTGCTGAACCGCACGCGTGAGGGATCCTTCTTGTTGTAAATCGTGAGACAACACCTGGCTGTGAGGGAAAAGAGAAGCCTCTGTTTGCTAGTTGAGGCTGGGAGAGAAAGAAAGAAGTTGTTCTTCTTCTTCCAAATTAAACCAGAACCTTGTTTTCTTCTTGGCGTTACCCAATTGGGTTCTCTCTTCTTCCTTAGTCGGAAATTAGTTTTTTTGTCCATAGGAGAGAGACCTTGTTTGTCGGGGAGAGCATGTCGGCGGTGAGGGAACAAGTCTTTTAAAATTATTCCCAGAGCATCTTCGATGGTCAAAAATCATTTCCGGCCACCACAAGTTACTACCAGAAATTGAGTTTTGCCATCGAAAGCTTGTGAACTGATCGGAAAATTATTCCATCGTTGTCGGAAAAATTTCTAGTTGTTTGTCCTAATTCGGTGATCAAATGTTGACCACCGAAGACTACACCGAGAATACGATTCTCGGTGATAGTTAGAAAGCCCCAGAACGATTTCGACAAACGTTGTTGTGTGGTTTCCGGAATAAGGTTTCTCTCAATTTGATCATCATCTATCATCGGCTAGTACCGAAGATGATGACGCGGCTGTGGCTTCTGAAGCCGTCTAGACGGGAGCTTGGTGTGGATCACCAGTAGAGGCGGGACTTAGATGAGGACCGCTCAATTGATATCAATACTGCTCAATCGTCATCGGAAAGGTATGCGTAGAATAATTTACTATTTTACAAATTTTATTTGTGCACGTAGAATAATTGTTATTCAGAAAATTTTAAATTCTTGTCATGTCTTATACTTGTTATTACCTTTTATGCATGCGTGTGTTGTTTAATAATTAGTTGTAATTATTTGTTATATTTTCGCTGTGCACGTTTACGAAATGTGTAGACACGCGCATTGCACCGGGACGATGCCAACAGTGGTATCAGAGCCTGATAGTGCAAGACCTACATGTAAAAAATATTTTACGTATAGTAGTTAGTCGTAAATTTAATTTAGGAAATTTTGAGATTTTAATTTAGAAATTTCTAATTATAGAAATTTTCTAAAATGGTTAGGAAATTTCGTATTAGGAAATTTATTTTCTAATTAATTAGATTTTCTTAATTTTATTTCCTAAAATAAAGGAATTTTACTATTTAATTCAGAATTTCTAATTATAGAAATTTTTTAATTTGTTAAAAAATTTCGTATTAGGAAATTTATTTCTTAATTAATTAGATTTTCTTAATTAATAATTTTATTTCCTAAAAGAAACTATTTAGATTTAATTTAGAATTTTTTTAATTGTAGAATTTCCTAATTTGTTAGGAAATTTGGATTAGGAAATATGTTTCCTAAATAATTAGATTTTTTAATTAAAAATTATATTTTCTAAAAATAAAATATGTGATTAGATGTGGAAATTTATTTCCTAATCTAATTTAAGAATTTTGATTTGTGAAATCGGATTCTTTACCGTATTTTATTAAATTAGATTTACGATAGCTATGGCTGGAAATGATCATAATTAGTTGTATTAATTATGTCATGTCATATAATTTATCATGATTAGTTGCATTAATTATGTCATATCATTTATTATCATGTCATGTAGATAATTAATTGTTTGCATGAAAAGAGTGTGAGACTTGAAATCCCTTATAAATAATTAAAGCTAACACCTTCCGATAATATGGTTATAATCGGAGTTTAATTTCTTGTTTGGGTTGTTGGACTCTCTCCAAGCTTGGCCTGAAATTAAACATGTTAGAACCATCAAAATAAGATCTTATGATTATCGAGCTGGCTTTAACTTGAAGCGTTAATTTGTTGGACTCTCTCCAAGGTCAATGCGGATAGAGGTGAAGTCGGGTGATATACATTTGATGTATACGTGTTAATGTGTTAACAACCCGATGTTTATGC
>JAOBBC010072221.1:0-11344 GCA_025388495.1 Curcuma longa
TAACCTATGACTTTCATTCTCGTGAAGAAAAAATACCTCCTTAAATCCTTAGCTTGCATTTTAGGGATGATATTTATGTCAATATACGTCTCTATCTTTCTTTGCTATCTATTCATCTGGAAGCATTATAGCAGACAATTGTAATGTCAGGGCTCAAAATGAAATTACCTCAACTTTAGGAAATTCAGAGACAGCCTTTTTAGCTTGTGCAGGATCCTTATACCTCAAAAAAGCATACCCCTTGTTCTTCCCTGTTTGACCATCCATCATCATTCTTACTTCCACAATCTCTCCCACCTTCCCAAAGACCTTCCTTAAATCCTCCTCCTTCGCAATCCTACTCAATCCTCCAATAAAAATCTCAGTTTTTCTCCTGTTCTTTCGTTCAGACGTTCCAGCCACCTCATCAGCAGCAGCCACCACAGACTCAATGTGACCTTCCTCCTTATCCTGCTTCCTTTGGGCATCATTCTCCGTATCCTGCTGCTCTGACATCCCAGCCATCTCATCCCTGGCCGACACCACTGCCTCATAGTAACCTTGCTCCTTATCCTGCTTCCTTTGAGCGTCATTCTCCTTATCCTGCTGTCTTGGCATCCCAGCCATCTCATCCTCAGCAGCCACTACTGCCTCATTGTGACCTTCCTTCATATCCTGCTTCCTTTGAGCACCCTTCTCCTTATCCTGCTGCTCCACAAAATCATCCTTCGCGTCCTGATCTGCATGAGCATCCTTTTTCTCGTCACTATGTTCCCTCTGAGAATCTTTCTCCCTACCAAGATCATTATTCTCGGCCAGCATGGCATCTCCTGCCGCAACATCAGAACTAGGGTTATCAGGCCCGATTTCAGCAACTAGGGTTTTCTTGTCGGCCGTTTCTGTTGGCTGTTGCGACGAAGCCGAATCTTTCTTCGCTAAAGAAACCACCTTTGGGACGATTTTCTTGATGATTTTCTTCTTGATCACCTTCCTCACCCGGACGGCTGCCTTCTTGCCAGCTCCAGACGCCTCCGCGGCCTCCGTCGGAGGCGCCTCGACGGGATCCTCCGACACCGACGCCTGAGGTTCCGCGACGGCGATCGAAGGGTTGGCGTCGGCGGACGTTTCCGAAGGTTCCGCTACGGCCTCGACAGCGGCAGCGGGGGTTTCGGGGGAGTGGAGGACGGAGGCATCGGGGGCAGGGGGGTCCGGGGTAGGCTGGATGAGCTCGGAGACGGGTGTTTCGGAGGCGATGGCGGAGGGGGCCGGGGTGGCGAGTGCTGGGGCATCGGCGGAGGGAGTGGTGGGACTCTCGGCGGCGGCGACGGCGACGGTTTTGGTTCGGGATTTGGGGGTGGCTTTGCGGGCGGTTTTGACGACGCGCCTCTTGGGAGGCATCGCGTTGGGGTTTGGGTGGGATCGCAGAGGCGAAAAGAGGAGAAAGAGTTGATAATTATAGGTGCCCTTGTTAAATGGCAACGAAATAATGGAGAGACGAAATCAACGGTAACGCTTAACTTAGATGATAAAGCAATATAATTGTCAATTTTTCTGAAGCTTGTTTCCAATGTCAGGCATTCAGGCACGATAGGATACGATACTTGAACAGTTAAACATTGTCATATAAAAAAGAGTTATCTCAATTATTTTTTAGACATAGGTAGAAAATTTTTGAGATTTTAATATTTTTTAAAATAAATATTAATTTTTTAAAATAAATTTTTATATAAAATTTAATTTTTTTTATTTTTGAGATGTAAATTTACTAATTTAATTTTTAATTTATAAAATTGATAAATTATTTAATATTTTTAGACATATATGGTTGAGTGTTGATAAAATTTTGTTAATTTTTTTTCAACATTTGAGCATCATTTTTCGATAAAGTAGTTTTAAATAGTTTGAGAGATATGAAGATAATTATAAAAAAAAATTTGATAAAGTAGTTTTAAATAGTTTGAGAGATATGAAGATAATTTTAATTTTTTATATAATGTAGAAAAAATTAAAATTGTTTGATGATAATTTTTTAAAGAAAAATATTTGAATTTTGATGATTTTTAAAATATTTATTTGATAGTTTAAAATTATTTCTAAAATTAAAAGTTTTAAAAATAATAATAAATTCAGAATTAAAAAACACATTTTAGATACTAAATCTTATTTTTTAAAAATTTAAAAAAAATCTAATGTAATGTTGTCCAAATAATTATACCTAATAAAAATTTAAAATTTTCAAACTCGTATATTGCTAAAACATCTAGTAGGTCAAGATGAATCAGATGTTGGGGAAAGGAAATCCTGACAAGTCAAGGTTGATCGGATGTTAGACAACAGGAAGTCCTTGCAGGTCATGGATGATTGAATGTTGGGCAAAGGAAATCCTGATAAGTTGAGGTCAATTGAATACCAAAAAAGACACGAATTCAGTCTTGAAAATGCTGAAATTAGGGTTAACAATCGATTGACAAACCCTAAACTCAGAATTCTAAGTTTGCTGCTTGGACAAGACCAATCAATTGATAGCTTATTGGCCAGCAAACAGAACGTGTTGGAATCGATTGGGTCAATCGATTAGAAGCTATCAATTAATTGATCATGAAAAAAATAGTGGTTCTGCAAGTTTAAACAATCGGATTTGACGTGATAATCGATTGGTGAGTAAGACCAATCAATTGGTTGGCGGAAATCAATCCAAAGAACACATTTTAAAAGAGGGATTTGTGAAGATTTAAAGTTGACAGTTTTTTTAGAGTTTGGAGACAAAGTGTTGTTGCATTTCTTACCATTAAAAGACAAACCAAAGCAACAAAAGAGCAAGCAAAGCAAGGTTTTTATTGTAAAGTTATTTTCGTTTTCATTTGTATTTACATTCTTATTTCTTGTTGTAGTATTATGTTCTTGTAAGAACAACTTGTAAGAGGCTTCTTCACCTCCAGAAGGTATCTGAAAAGGAAAAGTTCATAATGGAGATAATGAGCTTGAGTGGACCCTCGAATTAGTCGCCTAAAGGAGTGGATACCAAGTAAAATCTCGAAGTTGTGCATGTGGAGTCACGTTTGAATCAAGATTTCTACTACGCATTTAAACAATGAGCACAACATCAAGATGAGAAGCGATTGAAGCTATTCACCCCTCCCCCCTTCTAACTCGTATGGATCCTAACAAATGATATCAGAGTGAGACCTCTCTTTATCAAACTAATCATCGGAAGAAGCACGAGCTAGAGGAAAGAAGAAGAAGTTGAAATTTTAAAGCTGAAATTTTGAGCTCTCAATATCAACAAGTCAAAGGACTAGTCATCGATGGAACTTAACTTTATGATGGAACCCCGAGATGGATTTGGATGACACTCGAGTACCTCCGCCTTTCAGATTAAGAGGATTTGCTTCATGGAAGGCAAGGATAAGTATTTCTTGAAGATGGATATAGATCAATAGTTTGCTCTAATGAAAGGGTTTGAGCTCCAAGAAATACAAACGGAAAATTTTTCAGAGGAGCAAATGGAATGAGGAACAAATTCAAAAGTCCATGGCAAATGAAAAGGTAGCTAAATTACTAGTTAATATTTTGCCTAATGAGATTTTGTGTAAAATAGATATATATCAAGATGTCAAAAAGTTATAGAGCAAGTTGGCTAAGCTCCATGAAGATTCAATCTCAATGCAAAGTGAAGACAAATTTAAGGGGAAGACTCTTTAGATCAAAAACAAGAGGATTTGGAAGTTGAGAGGTGCTCAACATCCGAAAAAGAAATTGAAGAAGTATCCACCTCATGGATTGAGGGGGAGAGGTCATTGATACTAGAACAAGAAGAACCCTCAACTTTCAAAGCCAATGAGGAAGAAGCATGCTCCACCTCTACGAGCACAGGTACAATAATTTCAATTGTTAGAAATAAAGATCATATCATTTGCTTCAAAGGTAGGGAGAAAGGATATTATAAGAGCAAGTGTCCCAAATTAAAGAAGAAGAAGGTTCAAGTGACATCTAAGATAAAGGAGAAGCCAAGAGAAGTTAGTCCCTTGGTGCGAAAAGGCAAAAATCACATTGTATGTTTCTCTTCCAACCAAAATGGACACTATCAAAATCAATGTCCAAACAAGAGACTTTCAAGTAAGAACAAAAGAGGAAGCTCAAATCAAGAGGGAGCACCTAAGGCAACATCCAAGGTACCATTAGTTAATGGTATTTCTTTATTTCAAGATAATGAACATGTTAGAAATAAATTTTATTATCTTAGTGCTAATTATCATTAAAAATATGGAATATGATAGACCTAAGGATAACTTTAGGATATTTCATGATAGAGCTATGAAATCTAAGTATAAGAATACTTTAGGCAAGAATTCTATAGAAATTAGATTTATATCTAGAAAAAGAAATATCCAAGGCAATCATGAAAAATCAAAACTTGAGAATTTAATAATTGAAAATGATTTTGAGGTCAAGACTTGATAAATTGGAGAAGACCTTAGAAAATATGTTCAAAGGTCAAAGAAATAAGATTTAAACTTGAATAGGCAAGAATCATCCAAGGGCAAGAAAGATTTGAGTTACAAACCTACGTCCAAGGACAATGTGTCCATATAGTTATGGAACTAATTCTAGGTCTAGAAGTCAAGTCAGGTTACAAGGGAGGTTATCTCTAGTGTTGACCTTGAAGAGACTAGCATGACTAAGGCTTCTAACAAGCCTATAAAAGTCATTAAGAAGATATCTAAGAAAGTTATCCCTAGTGAGTACCTAGTGCACCCAAGAAACTTCAATAGCTATTGGATTCCTAAGAGTAAGGTATTTTCATACTAGATGTGTATAGGGTGTGCCAACCCTAATTGGAAGGGTGGTTAACTCAACCATAGTAAGGTTGACATTTTAGGGCATTTTAAAGGTATTATGATATCTGAAAATTCAAATCTCATCTTGAAAAGTTTCTATAATGTGCCAAGAAAAATTGAGTTTTTAAATTAATCAAATTGGCTATGTCAAATCTTGTAATTGACATAAAGATTAATTGATAACACTTATATTAAAACTAAGTATTTTTTATGTTGTGTGTGCCATATCATCACTTCTTACATCTTGTCATGATATTTTGATACATGTCATGTTATACATGTATCATTTAAGTTACAAATATTTCTTTTTGAAATTATGCATTTGACGTATGACATACTCATTTACATGCATTATTTCAATCCTTTATAATTAAGAACAAATGACATTAGTTGACATTCTAGAAAGGATGATCAAATTTAGAATGCTTAGATAGAGATGCATCTTTTGATTTAGGAAAAATCTACTTTACATTTCACAAAAATCATAGGGTTAACTTGTATGTGTATTAAGATACATTAAATACAAGTAAAATATTGGATAATAAACTAAGTTCAATATGTAATTGATGTATCAAAATGAATTTTAATTTCATCAAACCAAATGAATTTGGAGTTAACCAATCATAGGGAAAGTAAATGTGCAAGTCAAGCGTATTTAGTCCATAGATCATGGTTGAAAATTAATTTTAAAAATTATTTCAAAATTATTTTAGAAAATCTTGTTGAAGTCTATTTGTTAGTAAGAATCATCATTGATTAAGTTGATGTAAAGTTAGAGTGAAACATTAAAGTTTTTAATAGTTTTCAACTTTGTATCATTCTTTGAAAATAAGATGTATTTTCTTAGAAAATTATTTTTTCCTGATAGTATTTAACATAAGTAATGCCTATACAAAATTTGATAATTTTTTAAAAATTATAAAATTACTTATGAATTTTTGAGTTTCAATTTGAAATTAATATTGGAAATTCATACACACCAATCAGTTGGTATTAGTTACCAATTGATGGATGCATGTACTAATCAATTGGTAACAGTTACCAATTGATTGATAGTTGTATTTTTGACTGAAATAAGTTTGTTTCAGTTATTAAACCTTATTTTAGAGTTTTTAGCTACCTCTAATCCTCTAATTTACTTGGATAAGTATTCAAATAGGTTCTCTTAAAAAATATATAAAAATGGATGGAAAAAGGAGAAGAATGAGGATTTAAAAAGGAGGTTTAGATTCAAAGTTGAATTTTTAATCTCATGACTTAGATTTTGAAGTTTCTTAAAGGTTTAGGAACTTAAAATCATTGTTGGTGTAGAGCATGCTTTAAGAGGAGGTCCACCTTAAAGACATGTTTTGAGTAAGAAAGGAGAAATTTTGAGGATTGAGGAGAAGGATAATGGATGTATCCTCAAGGTTAAGCATTGGATGAAATGGAAGGTAGGTAACCCTCCATTCAAAAAGGGAGAATGTAAGGTTTAAGTTAGGAAACCCTCATTCAAATGATGAAAAAGTAAGTTGGGCTAATAAGTTAGTCTAACTTAAACATATTGTCAAACATCAAAAAGAGAGAAACTGTTAGTGCAATCAATCTCAAGTCAAGATTGACTAAGCTCGAATTGACTCTAGTTGAATTTCAATGTTTGATCAATATGTTAGTTTGATGTCAATTAGGTTAAAGTTAATTGAATACTTAACGGCAAAAGGAAAGTCCAAGTGAGTAAAGGTTGACTGAACATTTGATGATCGGAAGTCCAACAGAAGTTGACAAGAGAAAAGTTCAAGTGAGTCAAAGGTTGATCGGACACTTGGTGATTAAAAGTCTAACGAAAAGTTGGCAAGAGAAAAAATTCAAATAGATCGAGATTGATCAGACACTTGGTGATCGGAAATCCAACGAAAAGTTAGTAAGAGAAAAGTTCAAGTGAGTCAAAGTAGATCGAACACTTGGTAATCAAAAATCCAACGAGAAATTGACAAGAGGAAAATCCAAGTGGATCAAGGTGGTCCGGACACTTGGCACGAGATGGAAGTTCAAGTGAGTCATAGGGATTAGACATTTGGTGATGATGAAAGTCCTAACAAGTCAAAGTTGATCGAATGTTGTGTAGAGAAAGTCCTTGCACATCAAGGTATAAATGACTAGATATTGGGCAGAGGAAGTCCTGATAAATTGAGGTCAACTGAATAACAGAAAAGATAAAAATTCAACCTTGTTTGGTAAGTTGAGATCAACTGAATAACAAGAAAGATGCAAATTCAGCCTTGAAAAGATTGAAATTAGAATTAACAATTGATTGGTAAGGTTCATTAATCGATTGACAAACCCTAAACTTTGAAATCCTGAATTTCTTGCTTGGGTAATTGATTGGTACAATAGATTAGGGCAATCAATTAGACCAATCAATTGGCAACTTATTGGCCAGTGAACGAAACGTGTTAAAATCGATTAGAAGCTATCAATTAATTGAAGCAATTGATTGACTAGGCAAAAATAACCATTCTACAGGTTTAAACGGTCGGATCTGACATGGTAATCAATTGGTGAGTAAGACTAATCGATTGATTAGCGAAAATCAACCCGAACAACACCCTTTAAAAGAGGGTTTCGTAGAGATTTGAAGTTGTTGGTTTTTTAAGATTTGGAGATGAAATGTTGTTGCATTTTTTGCCACTAAGAAGCAAACCAAAGTAACAAAAGAGTAAACAAAGCAAAATTTTCATTATAAAGTCATTTTTACTTTTATTTGTATTTGCATTCCTATTTCTTGTCGCAGTATTATGTTTTTGCAAGAATAATTTGTAAGAGACTTCTCCGTCTTCAGAAGGTGTCTGAAAAAGAGGAGTTTATAGTGGAGATAGTGAGCTCGAGTAAACTCTTAGATTAGTCACCTCAAGGAGACAGATATCAAGTAAAATCTTAAAGTTGTGTATGTGAAGTCACATTTGAATTAAGATTTCTGTTGCACATTCAAACGACGAGTACAACATCAAGATAAGAAACGATCGAAGTTATTCAATCCCTTTTAGCTCACACCGATCCCTAAAGTTAAGTACTCGTCTAACTCAGTTAATTAAATTGATATATAGACTTATGTATAAGTCAATTAAATTCAAATCGACCAAATCGAATTAATCAAAATAGAACAAATTGAAGTTTGTTAGATAAACCAAATCAACGGAACTTTCTCATTAAAATTGTTTAAATAAAATTATTGTTTAAAAATAATAATAATTTATTTGCTTTTAGATGACTCTTCTCTAATTTTTGCATGATTGCTTGGCTTGTTGAAGAAGCTATGGACTCTGTTGCAGAAATGCAGGCAAAGGTAAAATTTTCAACAAGAACAGCAACAACCAATGAACGATATGCTAAAGTAAACAATTTCTTGTTTCCATGGATTGACTGACTTGTTCTTGTTTCCATGAATTAGCTAATTCATAATGAATACTTATTCCTAATTTTATTCAAGGAATAGTTTTTTTTATACATGGCATGCGTCTCAATTGAATGTGTTTGTTCGGTTAGAGGGACAAGATGAACTATTTAAAAATAATAATAATAATAAATCTCAATCAATCTCATGGACTCAATCTCTGGAGTGGTCGGTCTGGTTCCATAGAAGTTTTCCATTGACCACCAGAGTAAATCGGGAAGCGCATACGGCGGCCAATCCAGATGTCTTACATCCTTTGATTGCGTTCCCCATTTGAAAGAAAATTCTTACAAATACGTCGTAGTTGGGGATCGAACCGTGGGTCCCTAGGTCACAATCCGGATATCCTACCGTTGCACCATTGCTCCGGAGACCAAGATGAACTATTTAGGTTCATTGGATCGGATAGGTCAATCATCTTGATTAGGATAAATGAGTTTACTAGTTGCTGTAGAGTTATGGTGCGATGGTAGGAGGTGAGATGAATTCTTTAGACAACGAAAATCTCACTTATGATACATTACATTTAAAAAGTTTGAAATTTTTATAGTGTTGAATCGTCTATCAGGATCTATCTATGCTTTTCGATTTACTCTGATGATTAATAAGAAATTTTTGTAGAATCAAATCAATCATTTTTAAAATTAATCAGAACGTAAAAATGGAATATTTAAATTATATAAAAAAGTTTAATAGTTGAATTGGACAGATCTAAGTAGTCAAATTAACCTAATAAAATATGTCTATCGATTAGAACAAATTGAATCAGTCAAACTAGCGTCAAGTGAACATTAGTAGGATCTTATAAAAAAATATTAATAGTGCCATATATCAAATACTTCATAAAATATTTATTCATTCGCATGTTGAAGTAAAACAGATATTATTTATCACTTTGTCTACCTATTAATTAACTTTTTTTTGTCACCTAATTAAATTTTTTGACTAAATCTCATTTACTCCTAAAATATATTGTATAATTTTATGAAATCAAAATAGAAATTCTAAATTAATAATTATAATTAAGATGCATCAATAATCCATCTAATCTAAGTAATAACTCTATTTTAATATAATTAAACTTTAATCAAAATTTAATTCCTACAACTTTTAGGATATCTAAGAACAAAATATAAGGCAATTACGTAAAAAAAAAATAAAGTTGAAAAACAAGAGACCTTAACACTCGTATAAATACATAGCTAGATAGTGTAGAAATATACAATAGACTCAAGACCTGTGAAGGTCGGTTATCAATATCCAATAACGAGAATATTTTTTAAATTTATTTTGATGATCAATGAAAAATTTATGCGGAATTAAATTGGTCGCATCCAAAATTTTTCGAATTGACTAAGACCTTTGAGCCCGACGAACAGGAGGGAAAGAAAAGATACTGAGTTCATACCCAATCACCTCTCTTTTTATAGTAATTTTTTTGCGTGCGAAGAAAAATATCACTCTTCAAATTACAAAAATTAAGAAAGTCAAAAAAGTTAGATCTGCTGCTCAATTTGTCAAACCGCTCAGCAAAAAAGTCAACCCACGAACCGTTGACCACCTACTTTCCTAAATAGGTACTACTTTTTCAAAATTCAATACGCGCGTATCGATTGACTCGCGGAAATCCATGAGAAATCGTTGCCCAACCGACTCGGTTTGGTGGACCGGACCAAATCTATCGTAACTTTTTCTCCAATTAAATGAGCGAAATGGAATAGAATTCGAATTGGTAGACACTCCTTTTCGCCCTCAATCTTAATTTCATCTACGTGGGAAGACGTTGACTACCAAATGGGAATTGGTCAAACTAAACCGATCGATCTTATATAAACTCCATGAATGTTGCAAGCTTTTCACGCCTCAAAGTTTTCAAACACTCAAACATCTGTCTTTTCCATGGGACTCTTCACCAAGGAACAAATGATCGAATTCCTCGAAACCTTTTGCCTCTTCGATAGAGATGGAGACGGTTTGTTATTCTTCATTCCTTAATTAATTACCTCTAATCGTCCCCTAATTGATCTCCGATCGACTTTGGCTCAATTATGCTAGCTAAATCATGCACATTTGGGTTCTTAGGTTGCATTACGTTGGGTGAGCTCTCGACTATAATCAACTCACTAGGGTTGAAGCCTACCGAGGATGAGTTGCAAGAGATGATAAGCGAAGTCGATGCAGACGGTAGTGGAGCAATCGAATTCGAGGAGTTCTTGAACTTGATGGTTAGAAAAATGAAGGTAAATAGTAGTGAAACAAATAATTTCGAATGACTTGTTCGACTATCATCAATTATCATGCACATGACTTTCTATTATTGGTCCGCGAAATAGGAATCTGATTCGGAAGAGGAACTAAAGGAGGCGTTTAAAGTCTTCGACAAAGACCAAAATGGCTTCATCTCCAAGAATGAGGTGAGATTTGCATTGATATTAATTTAGTGTATTTATGAACTAAAAATGGCGATCTTTAATTCTTTCTTAGCTGAAGAATGTGATGATGAGCTTGGGCGAGAAATTAACAGACGAGGAGGTGGATCAGATGATCAAGGAGGCAGATTTGGATGGAGATGGGCAAGTAAACTATGAGGAATTTGTGAAGATGATGACATCTTTTTAAAGAGAAGGGATAATATTTTCGGAGTTGTTTGTATAGTTTGATAGATTTTTGAAAGGGCATATACTACCTTTTTCTTCTTCTTTTTTTTCTGTATTTCAAGACATGGAAAATACAGAATACAATCATTTTTCATAATGAATTGGTCAGCAAAGTTATATCAGTTGAATCATTTCTCATTCTCCAATTTGATCTCGTTAGAAAGGACACCCCAAACATTCAACAAATGTAGAGCAAGTATCCAATTTGATTACGATCGAGATTATAAATTCTGACACTTTACAAATGGAGATGATCTCCTTCTCATGGATTGTCTGATGGCAATCATGTTTTTTCCAGCTTCGCCATTAATTCATATGGGTCACGCACAGCCTTCTCTCCTCAGATCTAGAGTTGGATCTGGTTTAAGTGTCGGCAGCTGCCACAGTCAAATGATAGTCTTCTTCTCATTAACGATGCTGAGGAGGCGCGCCACTCCTAA
>JAOBBC010072321.1:0-11342 GCA_025388495.1 Curcuma longa
GTCATCCTCTTCGTCCTCCTCGCCGGATTTCTCCCCTTCCAGGACGAGAACATACTCGCTATGTACAAGAAGATCCGGCGCGGGGACTTTCGATGCCCCCCTTGGTTCTCGTCGGACGCCAGACGGCTCGTCACCAAGCTGCTCGACCCGAACCCCAAGACAAGAATCACCGTCGAGCGGCTCACGGCATCTCCCTGGTTCAAAAAATCGACGATTCCCAAATCAGTAACTGCTACCCCGTCGCCTTCAGCGAACTCAGAATCGGAGCTTTCCGGCGACAAAGAACCAGCAAAGAAAGAGGGGGAGGAACCAGAGAAACTAAACGCGTTCCATCTGATATCGTTCTCGGATGGGTTCGACCTCTCGGCCCTCTTTCTCGGAGGAGAGCGGAGGGAGAAGGTCATGCGCTTCGCCACAAATGAGCCGGCGAGCGACGTGGTGTCCAGGCTGGAAAAATTTGCGGCCAGAGCGGCGGCGAAGTGCCGGGTGACGAAGAGCTCCTCGGCGGGAGTGAAGCTGGAGGGCGAGGAACGAGGTCGGATGGGCAAGCTGACGATTTCCGTCGACATATTCACAGTGGCGCCGCCGGTCCTGGTGGTGGAGGTCACGAGGGACGGCGGCGACACTGCCGAATACGAGAAGTTCTGCAGCGACGAGCTCCGCCCCGCGCTCCAAGACATCATCTTGACTTCATCATCCGACGAACTCCAAACTTCTACAGTCTAATCATCCTCAATCAACATCTGTAACTATATTCATCATCAAAATCTGTAATTATCTCCATCGATCTCCCCTCTCCACTCTGCCTCGTTTCAGTTCCCCATCCTCCATGGTTGTACTAATTCATATCTGTCTCAAGAACTTCATTTATTTCAGTTCATCCTCCTCCATCGCTGCACTCCTTTCGAGTTTTAGTTTTTCTGAATGCATTTGGTTATTCATCGATCAATATTCAAATGATGCAGGAAAAGTTCTTTGATGGACGAGAAGAAGAGATAGCAACAGCTCAGGCTCCCCGTGACCAATAATGCAGCGTCCTTGTCTCAGTCCTGACATCGTCGACATCGATGGTGGCTGGAAAAAGGTTAGATTCTCTTTTTTGTCATTTCTCTGCAAATTTAATAATAGTCTTTCGATACAAAGTTGAAGAACATGGGCTGCTGCTTAGAAATCTTTCTGAACTGTTCTTGATTATCAGTTGCTCATACACAACTACAACTGTTCATATTTCACTCCCTGCTCGATTCTGAACATGTAGATGATAATAGGACCTTAGTTTTTGAAGTAAACACAAACTAGCTAGAACTACTGGAACATTAACTACTTGGATTTATCGGTGGCGGTGGTGGCGCGGGCGACGTCGGAGGGTTTGGTCCCCGGCTTCGACTTGTAGTAGAGGCCGCAATACCCTATGGCGGCGAAGATGAGGAAACCGCCGACGGCCATCGTGCTGATGCTGTAAGGCAGCCGGCGCCGCCCGTGCAGCACATCCGATGAGCTCGGCGGCACCCGCTTCGCCTCCCTATCCATGACACTGCTCCTCTCTCTTCTCTGCACCTGGTGGTGTGATCAATCCTTCCTCCTCTCTTGACTCTTTGTTTGCCTTTTGCTCCACTGCCATGGTCGGTCGCATGCATTGCATTCTGGGGCAGTTGACACGTCGTGGATCGACGTGTTCTTCAGCTGCGTGTTCTATTTTTATTTTAGCTAAATAACTAAATAACTGAAGAGTAGATTTGTTTGAAATATATTACTGATTAGATATAATGTATATTTTTTCTTTTTTTTGGAAATTATTAGTATGTTTATCATTTGCATTATAACAATGCAAAATACAATTTTCTCTTTTTTTTCTTTTTTTTTTGAAAATTTAGATACTCAATTTTGGGCATAGATCAAATTTATCAAACTAGTGATTTTTTTTAAAAATAAAAATAAAAGGACATCTCATTTTTCTAGAATATCTTCACTTTTAGTATTATTGTAACAATTACGATTAACTGTTATAACATAGAGTAGTTATTACAACATAGAAAATTAATTATTTTTTAAATTAAAATTATTATATATAAAATATTATTATATTAAAATATTTTTTTATCAATTTAATTAAAATTATTTTAAGATAGTTATAGAAGCTATTAAATAGTAATTATTTAATTATAATTAAATTTTAAATTTTAAAATTTTAATCAAATTTTAAATATTATTATATTAAAATATTTTTTTATCAATTTGATTAAAATTATTTTAACTTAAATAGTTATAGAAGTTATTAAGTAATTGTTACATAATTGGTATTTTTTATAATACTATAATAGTATTATATTAGTTGTTATATGTTGTAATAGCTAGTTGTAACTATTATAATAATACTAAAAGTAAAAGTTTCTTGGAAAGTAGGGCGTTCTTTTAAATTTTTTTTTTAAAAAAGACATTTAACATTTGATAAATTTGGAATGCCCTCTCAATTTTAAACTTCACTTTTCTCCTTATTTATCCATTATATTTTACATTGATAAAATCATACTTTTGTTGCTCTTTATAGAGTTAAATACACACCAATAGATATATATATATATTTATTTATTTATTTATATATTACAAATATTTTAAGGCACACATTTATATTACAAGCACACAGCTTTCACACATGCACACAGTGGCACACTATTACAATACATCACAAACTTCCACCACAACCTTAATGCCTTTTTGTTTTTTCCCACACACTTTGCATACACACAAGATTGATTTTTAGAGTCTGGTTGTCATTATTTGGATAAAAGATCTAAAAAAGAAAAAAATTTGACAAATATATTTAATATCTGTTTTTTTTTTCTTCTGTTTCATCCAAATATCTTGCGGGTCCTGTTATCTGATGGGCCGCAACGGTATTTGCTGTGAAATTCCGTTGGAGGAGCTGGTGCTTTTTGCCTCTGGGTTGTATTTTCTGAAGCTGAACTTCGATAATGTAACAAGTTTGTCTCTCTGCAAGAGCTTGTTGTCTCTCTGCAATTCCTTGTTGTCTCGCTGCCATAGCTTGTTATATCTGTGTAATCGCTTGTCGTCTCTCTGCAATAGCTTGGCCTTCTTGTCTGGTGCGAAGAGCTGGAGATTTGAGAGGAGGATTCCTCCATGTATCCTTGCCCGTACCTATACATGTCTACTAGAGAGGCAAAGTGAGCAAAAACTTTAGAAACAATAGAGAGAGCATGAAAGAAATAGAATACAGTTTTCAGGTTTGTCTAAAGAGCTAGTTTGTTACCTGAAGAACAGGAATAGGTTTTTCAGATTTTCAGGTTCCTCTCTTTATAGAGAGAGGAAGGTTTTTTTTGTATATTTAAATTTGTTTGAGGGTGTCAAATCTTATCTCTACATGATCAAAGTCAATGAAAAAAAGTCATAAATAAACCTAATGTATTTGTATAGTATATCCATTGCGTGTTGGAATTGGTTTCATAATAGGGACGTAAAGTTGTAAGCTAATTATGGTTAATTTGTGTAATAAATACGACTAATTTGTGAATGAAAAAGTTTCAATAATAATTTGAATATACTTAGATGAAATCATTAAAGACGGCAATATGATCCGGTCCGAGATGAAGGGATGAGGCAACTCTTGAATGTATATGTAGTGAAACTTTTTTCGTAAGTTGGATGCATGTCAGGTCAGTTTCTATTGAGTCTATCTCTGTCGGATTCGCTTATGATGATAGAGTATCGTCGAGACTTTGATGATAATCTTTGAGTGATAAGGTTGGAAAGAGTTGGAAAGGGATTAGAAGGGAGGCTAAGGGGTACTTTGGCGAGACTTCTTCGATGCTCAAGTTAAATTTAGTAGGGGAGTTGGAGGAAAGATAATACGTTGGTGCAATCGACTTTCAGAGTTTTGATATTTGTTTGACAATATATTTAATAGAGTTTAGTCAGGTGAAGGTTGATTAGATGATTAGCAAAAAGGAAGTCTAGTAAGATTATTTGGATAACTAGCAAAGGTAAAACTTTAGTTAGGTCAAGATTGATCGGATGACTAATAATGGAAAAGTCTAATCAGGTTAAGGTTGATTGGATGATTGACAAAGGAGAAAATCCAAACAGATCAAGGTTGATCGGATGTTTGGCAAGGGAAAAGTTCAGTCAGGTTAAGATTTATCAGGTGTTTAGCAAAGGAAGAAGTCCAAGCAGGTCAAAGTTGATCAGATGCTTGGCAAGGGAAAAGTCCAGTCAGGTCAAAGTTGATCGGATGTTTAGCAAAGAAAGAAGTTCAAGCAAGTCAAGGTTGATCGGATGTCTAATAAAGAAAAAATTAAAGCAGGTTAAAGGTGACTGGATGCGTGGCAAAAAGAAAATTCCAAGCAAGTGGGATAGATCAAAGGTTCGAGAAACTCAAACAAGATTTCCGATTAATTGTGTGCTAACCAATGGATTTTGCTCAACCTGACTACTGTGTCGTTAACATTGTTTGGTACTACTATTATTGCTATTGTACTAATTTGGTTTTGTAGGAAATAAAGTGTTTTGTTGACCAAGTGATTGGTTCAGTAGACAACACGTTTAGTAAGATCAAGCTGAATAAGATCTGACTGCAGAAGGAAAGAAAATCGGTAAGAATGATCAATTGATCCATAAAACAGATTGATCTGATCAGATTGAACCAGCAAAAAAAACTTGAGTTCAATCAATCGATCTGGAGGTTCAGTCGATCGGAAAACTCAAAAATCAAGCTCTGACTTGGAGAGATCGGATTTTGATCAGTCGATCGAAAAGATGTTCAATTGACCGATAAAGTCTTATAAAAGAGATTCGATGGCAGAGGCTCAATAATCAATTCTACTTTCAATCTCTCTGTTTTGTGCTCGAAAAAGATCTCAAGTTCTATCAGAGTAGCGTTTATATCTATTATATATGGTCTTATCTTTATTCTACTTGTGCTTGTATTAATTCTTAAAAGAGAGTGGACTCATATTGAGTACACATGTCTTAGAGTAGTATCCTGTAGAAATCCTAGGGTATGAACTAAGTAAATATCTTTGTCTTATATCTTTCTTTTAGTTCATTTATATTAGGTTGTGTATATTAATCCTGATAAATAAGAAAACGATTGCTCAATATTCATCCTTTTTTATCGTACTTTCTTGATCCTATACAATAGTGAAAAGAATAGTAAAACTTGATCCAACTTCTTAATACTGTCATCTTTATCTACCGTCATTATTATCTTATATAGGAGGTGAAGAGATGAGCAAGACTCTCAAAGGATGCACCTCTATAATTGGCATAATTAGCATCATTATAACAATGGCACTTTTTTGGAACATACACTCTTATGTAACTAACACATTTTTTATAACTGCCATATCTCTTGAATTTTGATAGGTTAGGTTTAATTTAGATTTTACTCAGATTGACTCTGATTGAGCTCGATCGGGAGCCAATTGACATGACCCGAATTTAGGTATGAGTCAGCTAGCTTGACCCGAGTTTAAGCGTGAATCAATCAGCTTAACTCAATCCATCCCTAGTCAACAAATTCAGGACTATGCCATGTGGTACCATTATCTCCGTCACGTTAGATATAAAGCATAGTTCGGTGTATCAAGTTTTGTTCAATGTGAAATCTCTTCTGTAAAGATGGAATCCTTCATCTTAGCGGTTCTATACGGTCGGTCTTACGAATATTTATGAGGAGGTAAATTGAGAAGTTGCAGTTGACCACGACGGAGGAGAGTATTGTCTCGACTTCGTTAAGATTTGAATCTTTGTCTTCTTTTACAATTCTACTCCGTCGTAACTAATTCAGTTATACCCCGAGGGCATTCAATGTGAAATCTCAAAGAATGATTAGATGATGGTGAATATTTTATCTTATATTATAAAAAAATTATTTTTATGATTTAAATATATGATTATAAGATCATGTGATAATAATTTTATTATTTTATTATTGAGTCAAGCTCTGTTTCAAAAATATCTCTCTAAAGAGGAGCCTTAGTGATTAAACATGTTGGACCAATTCTATAATTGTGAGAAATTTCTAACCGTTGTAGATAAAATACAAAGAATTAATTATACATTTGATGTCAACGGTTATGGTGATTACAACAGTTCATTTATCCGATTAATTTTGAAGATAATTAATTTAATTTTATAAAAAAATTTATAAAACAACGTCACATTTATAATTTTTTTATAGAAATTATCAGCAGCCTATCTCACTGCTTAGATCACCAATTTTTAGCAATTCTAAGTACATTATAAATATAAAATTATAAATAAAATATTATTTGATAATTAAAAAAAACTACTCTTTTAATTTTATTGCCAGTAATATGAAGTTCTTTTGACTTTGATTTTTTAATAAAAATAATTATTT
This sequence comes from Curcuma longa, assembly GCA_025388495.1. Classification (NCBI taxonomy): domain Eukaryota; kingdom Viridiplantae; phylum Streptophyta; class Magnoliopsida; order Zingiberales; family Zingiberaceae; genus Curcuma; species Curcuma longa. Next base: position 6,377 of record JAOBBC010072321.1, read on the forward strand.
TATTCTTTTCGATAAAAAGGTAAAATTCACTGTTTAGTTTTACGCGATCGATTTCATAATTATCTGTGAAAGATAAATCTGAAAATTATAGTTGATTATGATAAAGAAAAATATTATTTCATCCTCGTCGAAATTTGATCTTTCTCTATTTTAATAATTCTGTCCATTTTAAAATTAATCAGTAAATTAAATATCTAACATCAAATTAATAATTCTGTCCATTTTAAAATTCTTCAGGTAACACAAAACAATCTGTGAATACAAGTAACAGAAGAACATGCTACAGATGATCATGAATCCCTAAAATCATAGCAGTCGAGTGATCACCAGGCAAACACTGCTGCAGATGCTCCAGCTGCCATTTCAAACCTACGATCAATCAATCGAGGAGAAAGCAGCTGAGGAATCCTCCAATCGATGATCGGATCTGCACACATCCGCGAAGAACTCACCTCGTTGATTGCAGAAAATGGTAGGGGAGTAGTTGATGATCACACTGACGCAGAGCGAATTGGAGCTATCGCTCGGCAGATACCCCTCGTGGAGATTGAAGGTCATGACCGAGATCGACACGCTCATCTCTCCCCGGTCGCCGATCCTCCTACTCCCGATTCCAGCCAGGAAACAAGGATCGCATCAGAGACGGCAGCTTTGGTGGAAAGATCGGCCCTTGGAAGCAGAGATCGAAGGCGGAGAAGACGAAGCCAATGCTACTGCCCGCAGGTTGCCGAGATCGACACGCTCATCTCTCCCTTGTCGCCGATCCGACTACGCTGGATTCCGCGATCCTAACCGAAGAAAAGGGGAAGGAAACGGCGATCAAAAACGCAAAAGAAGAAACATAGATTCCAGCTACATGTGCTGGAAAACAAGGATCGCATCAAAGGCAGCAGCTTTGGTGGAAAGATCGGCCCTTGGAAGGAGAGATCGAAGGCGGAGAAGACGAAGCCATGGAGAAGGTTTTGTGTTACCGGCGCTGGAGCAGGATAATCGATCTAGTCCGTCGGATGTTTCTGTGGCGACCGACCTTGTCAGAGCGTCTCTTTCTCCCTTCTCCCGATCTCCTCCCCTGTCGACCATCCCAAGGAAGACTTCGGAGAAGGATCTCCACCCTCCAAGGCCGAGAGTCACTACCTTGCTCCTCGATCCCGACGGATGTGTGAGCGAGAGAAGAAAACTCCAAACCGAAGGCAAGGCCAAAGGCCCAAAAGCCAAGAGGTGAGGTGAGGTGAGAAATCAAGTGCGGGAGAAAGGAATAGGAAGGAGGAAGGGAAGACAAGGCAGCTGCGTGCCCCTCAATGGATCGCCCAACGCTATTGCCCGCAGGTTGCCAGATTTGGCCCTCTGCGAACCAGAACAGCCTCCACCCAGCACGAGAGCTCCTCCAGATCCCCACCTCAGTTTCCCCATCAAGCCCTAAGGCGGCGGATCAGGCTAAGGCGGAGCCTTTTCCTGGCTGGTGCACGCCTTCTCGGGTGACTCCAATGGTGCGATTATCTGGTGGCCGACTTTTCTAGGGTTTCTCTCCTCCGCCTGCAAAGGTGAGATCTTGGGGCGGCAGCGGCGTCGATGAATAAGGGAAAGAAGTTGCCCGCGCAGTTCTCTCCGACGGCCAAGGCGCGGTTCAGCCACCGGAGCCTCTTGCAGAATTATGAGGATCTGGTAAAGGTGAGATCTTTAGGCCTGGAATCTGAGATTTGGCAATAGCTTTTTTTCATATTTTGATTGAAAATTCTTGAATTTCTTGAAATCCAAAGCCAAAGCATTTCACCTTATGTTTGTTCCTTAGTTCAATTGAATCTGTTGATCAGTTTCTTAGAAGACTTTTCTGATGAATTTCTCAGATGGTTCTTCATGGCCCTATCTCTTAAAATTTTCTTCCTCAGATTTGTGTTTGAGATCATTCAACATCTATCAATCTTTTCTCCTTCATTTAGTTTATGCATCTCAAGAATTGCAATTTTAAGAGTCTCCAATCTTTCTTGGAGATGTTTGCAGCCTCGTAATTTTCTTGAATATTAATTCTATATCTGATTGTGTATTAGAAAGACAATGAATTAGAACTATATTTATAAAAAAAAAAATTCAAGAATTTATGAGAATGTACTCTCAATGATCCTAATCATAGAAATGGCATTGTTGTTCTTCATGAATTATTAAGAAGTTGGAATTGTTGTTCTTCGTGAATTGGCATTGCTTCCTATATAAAATCTCACAGAAATTTTCTCAGCTATTGGGAAAAGATGGAATTCTTTTCGATCATGAAATTGTTTTGAATAAACTGGAACACCATTAATCTTGTGACTCTTCTACACATTCTTCGACTGGCACAGGATCTTGTTTCTGATATGAAATTTCTTACAGAAAGCTGAGGCCAAGAGAAAGAACCTGCAAATTGCTAATCAGAAGAAACTCAAACTTCATGCTGAAGTGAAGTTAGTAACTTTTTTTTTCTGGTTGTTTCGATCAGGATAAATTATATGTTTGTTGTGTTTGGTATTTCGGTTAATTCGGTATGATTTAGGAGGTTTTACCCTTTTATCTGTAATGCTGTAGATTCTTGCGAAGACGCTACAAAAGTCTACAATTTAGGCTGAGAACGAAACCGAAGAGTCGGTTCAACCTTCAAATGCTAAAGACCAAAGTTCAAAAGAGATGCTGCTGCTCCAAGCCCTTCAGAGCAATTTCAGTAACAAGAGAAGAAACTGTGTTTCACTCACGTTGAACGTTCTCGCGGCAGATTGGTGAGGATATGGATGAGCATCAGTTCAATGTGGAAGCTTTGAAGGCCGACGCATTCAGGAAGAGTTTGGTGGAAACTGACCTTGAAGTTAATGGTCTCAAGCTCTCGGTTTGTCGAGAAATTTGACATGGATCATCTAACCTAGTCGGGATCGAAAGATTACAGAGAATTTTCTTGCGAATGAGGTTATTGTCATTCTCCTTGTGTAGATGGTGATACAAATTTGTGGTGATGATGCACAAGGATGTCTTTGCATGGGTTGGTGGATCGATTGTGATCCTTATCGATACCCCGTAACGATCGAGACTTCGTTCTTACTTTCAGGAAGAGTTCAGGGGAAACTAACCTCGAAGCTAACGATCTCAAACTCTTGGTTTGTCAGGGAATTGGACATGGATCATCTAACCTAGTCGGGATCCAAAGATTACAGAGAATTTGCTTGTGAATGAGGTTCTTGTCATTCTCCTCGTGTGGGTTGTGATACAAATTTGTGTTGAAGATGCACAAGGATGTCTTTGCATGGGTTGGTGGATTAATTGGGATCCTTATCGATACCCGGTAACGATTGAGACTTCGTTCTTACTTTGACACAACATCGAAAAGTCTCCTACTCGACTTCTTTCTCTACAATGTCTTGGCTTCTCCTTTATATGGTGTGCCTTAAGCCAATTTAGTTTTGATAAGTTCGATTATTATGTAGAGTTCTTGCGAAGAGTCTATTATACATAATCTTATCCTATTTTATAAAAGATTATTTTCGATATTCGAACTCGTGATCTTTAGATCACATAACAATAATTTTACCGTTGTGTTAAGGTTTTCTTTCCTATTACATTAAGGAGTTGAACTTTGACTAATTTTAACATGGATTCTTCGTACCTCTTTGATGTCAACCATGTAAAAGACAAACTTGAGTCGACTAATCCACACGTAAAATGCATAATCTCGCGATAACTTCATCGATGTTTTTATGAGGACTCGAAATTATTGAAATTATTACTCTCCTTATCGATGATAATTCAAACATGTAGATATGACAAAATAATGAGGTGGATCTCGACCGGTATGATTCAATTATTGATTTACATGGGGCCCAATCAATTGCCACCTCGTCTCATTAATTTCATGCCTACAAAACAAAATAAATAAGAGAGTGTGACAATTTGCCAATCATTTCCATGCGATTTATTATTCATGCAATTTAATAATTGAATGATAAAATAATATAATTTAATTGGACAAAAATTCAAAAAGATACTTCAAATTATGTAAATAGTTAAAATGATATTTCTTTTTCAATAAAAAAATAAAAAGATATCTATGTATATTTTATATCAAAAATACTGTTTATTGCAGCTGGTGTAGTAGTTATGGAGTAGCTATTATCTATTCATGTTGAGATTTTTTATGCTAAGTATCATTTCTCAATGTAAAAATTTGATTAACACTATTATATCAAATTATTTTTTATCAATTTATCAAAATTGATTAAAATTTGATCAAAATTAATTTAAAATAGTTGTAGCAACTACTTAATAACCGTTATAATATTATAATAGTTATCAGTAACTGTTACAAGTATGTAGCAGCTACTAAATAGTATTTACAATATTACAATAATATTATATTAACGGTTATAATTAGGGACGGAGTCAGGGGCAATGGCAATGGCTATGCCCCCTTAATTTTTTAATATAAGAGGGGTAGGAATATAAAAATATGAGGTGTGAATGAGGGGTGATAACATAGGACACAGTCACCCTCTCAAATCCTAAACCCTAAACCCTAAACACACATCTCTTTTAATATAAAATTTCTAGCTCCATTTTTTATTATAATATTGTAATAGTTATAATGTAGCTGTTATAATTATTATAATAATGCTACAAGGATATTTTTGAAATAAATAATATAATAGGAGGTCTCTTTGATTTTTTTTAAAAAGAGGCCTTTTATCGATTTCTATAATTTCAAGTGCCTTTTTGACATTTGCCTAATTTTATTTAAAATAGTTAATTAGTTTAATAAGTTGATAACTTCGAAATATTTGGGAAAAAACAAATTATATTTATTTTATTTTATTTTATTTTATTTTTGAAAAAAAATAATTAGAAGAACATTCAAAATTGCCATTGGATTCTAAATCCTCTTGGCTTCGGTAGGCACCGAATGGACGGCTGTGATGGAGTGATCATCCATCATCATCAACTTTGTTTCTTCTTC
>JAOBBC010072626.1:0-11340 GCA_025388495.1 Curcuma longa
GACCACCCTTGGACTTTTCCTTTGCCAAGACCACCCTTGGACTTTTCCTTTGCCAAGACTACGCTTGGACTTTCCTGTAAACTTGCATCACACATGTTAAATCACAAGTATTGCCTAACTTCAAACATAGTTTAGCCAAACATTGAAACTCAATGCACTTGGAGCAAAGATTGCACCAACAGGACTTTCCTATGAACTCAATTCACACACGTTAGATCACCAACATTGCCTAACTTAAACTTATTTTAGCCAAACATTAAAATCCATCAACACAAGAACCCTACCTCCATTAACACAAGAACCCTAGCTCCATCAACCATAAAATCCATCAACACAAGAACCCTAGTTCCACAGATTCAAACAATAAGCAACAGATCTAACTAAATCGAGAGATCCCGAATCAAAATCCAACCTAAACAAAACACAACAGCAATAAACATCCTACAACAAATCAACATCCAAGAAACCAAGAATAGATCCCTATCTTCAATCTCACAGAAATCCCAACAAAACTTGAAATCTCGATCGAATAGTAACCAACACGATAATACTCAGAAATCTCAACATCCACCTAGAAGATTTGCCTCAAATAAAGGTTTACCTTAGATTTGTTGTGCTGCCCTAAATCATGATCTGATTCCAAGCTCACAGTCGAACTCAAAGAGATCCCATCGATCTGCCGATCAAACAAAACAAATCAAGAACGGATCATATCAAGAATTCAAATCAAGGAATCCCGATGAAAATAAAAATCAGGCTCTTACTGATAAATCCTCAAAATTGCGCTCCTTCTCTGTTCACGTCGATCGCCACTGCCAATAAATCCTAGCCACCACCGGCGAGACAAGCCCAATGGCTGAAATTTTGATTGTTGATGGTTCCTCTCGGTGTCGGCTTCAGATGGACGCTTGCGCGATCAGGTCGTCAGGGAGAAGAAGAAGACGAGGAGGGGAGATCGCGATTTCACGATTGGGAAGCACAGTGTCACAATTATTTAAAAAGAAAAACCCTAATAGGTTAACAGGTTTAACCCAACCCAAACCAATAACCTTTATCTACTTGGGCTTTTTATTTGGGCAATGGGCTGGTTTAATTGGGCTATTAATTGGACTAAAAGAGACTAATTTAATTAGCTTCATTAAACCTAAGTTTGAACCAAACCCATAAATAATTTAGCCCTTAATGACGATTATTAGACGTAAAGTTTATTTACCTTAGTTAACCCCTAAAAATTCCTCATATCTTACATAAAATGTGCACTCAAATAGTAAATTACTATTTATCTAATAAATAATATTACCATAAGGTGATTGCTTTAGGACACCTCTCAAATATAACAGACTCCCACTTGACCTAAGACCAATCGCCATGGTATCCAATACCACACGTCTTTATGTGTTCCTCAAATTTACTTTGAGGTAGAGGTAGAGACTAAAGGATCCAAGGTTCCTTTTGGTGGGTGATGAGCGTAGATCATATATCGATTTTTAGCCTTGTTTTAACGCTCATCTAATTGTAATTCATTGCATATGCTACACTTTGTCACACCTTATTCTTTTATAATTATATATTTCTACTCTTTTTCTTGGAGATCTTCTTTTCATATATTTTGAATGACAGGATGCGATTTAGAGCCAAAATGATGCATTATTGATGGTGGAGCAAGGAATGGAGATTGAAGCACATTTTGATGAGTTTGAAAGTCATTTGAAGTGTTTTAGAGGCTCTCGGGGACGTGTTTGACCTCCCCAGGCCGTGCCTCACAAGTCATGGCCGTGCCTCAACTTTCCACAGCCGTGCCTCATCATTCTAAGGTTGAAAACACGGCCGTGTTTCAGCTAGACTACTCTGCAGACCAAAAGTAAAATGGTCCTAACTTTTAGCTCCGATGGAACCATGGGACGTACCATATAGCAAATTGAAGAGAACTTCAAGATATACAACTTTGATTAGGGCGTTACAAAGGATTCCTCCTTTAAGTTATGCTAAAAGGCACGGGAATGCCTCTTCCATAGAATGCTTCCAACTCTAGGCCGTGTCTATCCCACAGAAGGGTACCCCCTCTTGGTCGTGCCTATTAGCACGGCCATGCTTATTCTATAGAAGAGGGACCTCTCCAGGCCGTGCCTCATGAGACACGACCGTGCCTCATATTTCCAAGGTCGTGCCTCACTTTACAGGGCCCGAACACGACTGTGTCTCATCCAGATTGCTCTACAGACTAAAAGTAAAATGGACATAACTTTTAGCTCTGATTGAACCATGGATCGTGCCACCTATAAAAATGGAGCCAACTTCAAGATCTACAACTTTGATTCAGGGTGTTACGACTGGTTCCAACTCTAGGATGTGATAAATGACACAAACATGCCCACCTTCTAGATGCAGTCCAAGCAGGGGCGAGGTAGGGGGTCGTGCCCCATTTCCAGAGAAGGGCCAGCCCATGGTCATGCCTATAAGGCATAGCCGTGTGACGGAGAGGCATGGGCGTGCCTGGGGCGTACCTGGACCCTATAATTACCACTTTTTGCACCCTTTGAAGGCATCTTGGGACATTCTCCAAACCCTAGGTCTTGACTTGGGGGAAGGCACTTCCCCACTCTTGGGGAGGCCCTAAACACTTCATCTCCACCGATCCATCCTACACCGAAGCGAGAAGATCTTCAACGGATGCCCACGCTTCAAAGATAAGTCTTCCCCTTTCTTGTGGATGTCGTTTTCCTTGCATACTTGTTGTAACCTTCTTGTAATGGAGTAGATCCTTGAGTTTAGGATGTAGGATGAACATCTATGTGATGATGGTGATGTATGAACTAGTTTATGTTATTTTTCCTATTCAATGAAGTGTTTACACTTATTTCATATATTGTGTGCCTTGAATGTGTTTGATAAAATATTTATGTGAGTGCATATGCATGATTATGAGGGGTGAATTACTGTACAGGGAGATCCTAGGATCATATGACCGGGGTGTCTTATGACAGAAGGTCAACCTTTAACCGGACTTTCTAAAGTGATTCCTACATAGTGGTAAACCCCCATAAGGGATATCTAATGGTTGGTGGCCACTAGGAAGAGGTCTTTAACAGGGTACTCGGTGACAGAGGGTATGGTGTTGGATCGTATGACCAGGGTGCCTTGTGACAGAAGGTTAACCTTTAATCAGACTTTCTGACGTCATCGTTACTAGAGGGCCACCACATAGGACTTTAAGGTCAAATGCCAACAAAGCCTGACGAGGTCAAGTTGGTATTTTTGGTTAGAATCCCTACAAGGTGGTAGACATTGAGAGTAAGGGAACAAACATGAATTAGGGACTTCACCTAGCATTGATATGAATCCGAAATCCTAGACTTATCCATCTCACCCATAAATCCCCAAGCCAATCTCTCTCTTTCTCTACCACACACAACCAATATCCTCAACCAAACTGTTTCCTTAAGAGTCTGGATAACTATCTCAGTGATATTACTATAGCTAATACACAGTCCCTGTGGTTCGATATCTTTTTATTACTTGACAACAACCGTATACTTGCGGTTCACATAAGTGGGAATCTTCTCAAATTATATTTTTCTTCTACTGATGATCTATTTAATCAATTGATATCGCCAAAGCACGTGTTTAGATCTATGGTGAGACCTAGATTCCATCGCCTGCGTGATTGCTCTATTGTTCTAGCAGTAAGCAAGTAATGCTTTAACAATGGTTGGAGTCATTCTAAGTTTAGTAACGAATAAAATGGGACCTAGAAATCATGGAATAAAATGAGACCAAGTTATGTGAGCTCGAGCAGTCCCCTGAATGTATTCATTCCCTCAAACATCAATGTGTTACATCCTATTAAGAGCAACAAATTTTTAACATGAATCGGTCATTCCTTAATATGTCAAAATGAAGACCACCATTTTACAACTCTACTTGTATTATAAAATATCAACAACAATTCAATACCAACATAGATTTAGAAAAAATATTTTCCAAATAAAATAACAACATCATTTTATAACATATCAAATATCAATTTACAACTTACAAACTAAATTTTTTCAACAACAACAATAATATTCTAATAAAATTACAAATGTCATGGTACAAAGAGCATCACTTTACAACTGTTATATTGTACAAATTATAACAACATGAACAGTATTACTCAATATATATCAATTCAAACAGATTGTTGTAGATATACTAGATCCACTTAATGCAGATAGTAAACCCCCAAATATTAAGGAGAGAACTTATTCCAGCTCCAGTTACATTCATGTCAAGAGTCTGGCTATGTCCTACAAGATAAAATAATTTTCAAACTAAAATAGAATAACAAGACAACAAAAAAATTTTAGAAGGTATAACATATTATAAATTCAACAACATAAGTTCAAGAACATTAATTTACAACAACAAATTTTATGTTTCATTCTATTTTGAATTTATAAAATTTATCCCTAATGATTGATATTGCAACCTCTACTCTAAATTTATGAATGTCTTTTTGAGTGAATTGCATATCAATGTTGTATAATAGATGTTTGATATATTGCATGTCAAAGATATCACAGTCATTCCTACAATATCACAAAATTAAAATAGTAAATAAAATATAATCATATTGTACCATTAAAATTTACTGATAATGTAGTAAATTAACTTGCAATAACATCTATTGGAGACAATCAACTTTGGTAGAGGCTCATTCATCTAAAGGGTGGTAATCTTGTAATCCATAATGCATTTTTTTAATTTATTACTGGAAAATATTTTTAATCTAGATACTTGTGAGCATCAAATGGACAAAAAAATTATAAAATTTATAGTATTGTGACATATGTTATATTTGAGATATGTTCTAAGGCAATCACCTTATGGTTATACTATTTATTGGATAAATAGAAATTTACTATTTGAGTGCATATTCTCTATGTGTTTGATTGGATCTTAAACTCATTTAGTAGATACTTGCAATACGATTCATAACATGAGAGAATTTATGATTGGCTAACAACTTGTGAGTATCTTTACATGTGCAATTATGAATGTATTAAAATTATCCCTAGTCGATGAATTGATGAGCGTGGACATCATCAATTCTGTTGAGACTAGCATGTGTTAAACTCCTTGATTTGCCAAGTATCTGTTCTCACTAGCTAGAGACATTGGATGTTGTTAGTTAAACGTGGATGCTAGTTAAATATAACTAGTTCATTGGAGTGGCATGCCTTGAGACTTCATATCGTTCTATGCATATGTCAATGAAGATCTCAGCTTAAATGTGAGTTTCCTTTGACTTACAGTTTTCAAGTCACCTTGGTTATGGAGGCTTATACTCTGACATCTTAAGCAAACATCTCCAAGGAGATGTGGACCCAAGATGATTGGGTATAAGTCAAAGTGTCCGAAGGTATTTGAATAGCTTACAGAGGATTCACTGCTCTTTGTAAAAAGAGACGTATACATTGGGGCTGCTTGTTAGGATTGTTACTAAAAGTCTTTGGCCAAAGCATCACATATCAAGAGTATGACACTCTTGGACAGATGTATAAGTAACTTGAATCCACAGAACAAGAAAGTAAGCTTGGGCTAGGTGTGACGTAGTCAGCTTAGTGGGGACTGACACATATAAATTATATCTTAAACCAAGCAAGTATAAGATGGTGAAAGGAGCGAGACACATTTCATTATAGCTACTGAAGGATTTAGAAAATATTCTAGAATCAATCGTTGATTTTTCGATCCATTAGGGATCATGATGTACTACTAGGTGTCACTCATAATCATTCTGTAATTAATAGTTAATTACGGATGACCAACATAACCAGAAACCTATTAGGTCACATACACTATAAGTTTTTTGAAAGACTTAAAACGAGTTTGAGAATTTAATTCTCAATTTGAGAGAATGCAAGTTTGGTTAGATCAGACAAAAGAAAAAATAATAGACTTCATCTTACAAAGATGAAAGGAACCAACTTAGTTTAGTTCATGATGGACGATATTCTTGGCAAAATAGAAGAGATGAGGGGCTTCGTCTTATGAAGACAAAATGAATAAAATTGGTTTAGATTAAATCAGAGGTTGTTTGATTATTAAACCAAGCGATTTAGTTTTGAACCAAATTGAATCTAGTTTGTTATAGTAAACCCTAAAATTCTAGTTCAAATCAATTGATTTTCTCGGTCTGATTTCACCTCTTTTTTTTCATTTGGTTCGTTGCTTGAACACCAGTTGCATGCGCGCACACCCGCGCGACCCACCACCCGCAATTCCTTCTTGCGCCCACATCCGCCGAAGAGAAACGCATGACAATCGTGGTTTTAAAGAGGGTTGGGCTTTGAGGGACTAGGATCAAGCGAAGCCCTAGCATCGCACCGCCTCCTCCTTTGTGAGCAGCTTCTCTGCGTTACCAACCGTGAGATGTCAGAACCCTAAGCGCGTCGCTGCCTCCTTTCTTCTCCCGATCATGAGCATCTTTGGCACTGCCTCTCTAAGGCAATGGTGGTCAATCACAGAATAGAGAAGATCGCACATCGCGGCTCCTACTTTTCCCGATCGTGAGCGTCGCTGTCGCAGCCTTTGCTTCTTCCCAAGCGTGGAGCCACTCCTTCTCACGAGCGTCGTCCGCCCCTGCGTCTCTCGAGTGCGGCGGTCCCCGAGCATGGCAACCTCCCAATCACGCGTTTCTTCTTCCTGGTTGCGAGTTTGCGCCTCCATTGATCGCTCGACGAGAGTCACCCCTTCCCTCCCCAGCATTGCCAATTGGACTTCATCGATCATCGGAGGAGAGGAGAAACTAGCCTGAGTTGGACACCACTACTTCTTCTCCTTGTTGTTGAACAAACATTGCTAATCGCGCAAGGAGAGGGAAACTGTCGGCCTCTAGAGCAAGGAACCTAGTGCGCCGCCCATGTTCGTGCTTCTTCCCGATGAACCGTTGGAGGAAGGAACCTAGCTAGTGCGCCACCCACATTCGCACTTCTTCCCGATGAACTACCAAAGGAAGGAACCTAGTGCGCCACCCATGTTTGCACTTCTTCCCGATGAACTGCTAGAGCATGCCTCCTACGGCTATCGGCTTGTGAAGCTGTCGGAGCCTCGAAATTGCTACTGGAAGTTGGTTCGTTGTTGAAAGTTGATTCACCATTGGATGATTGTAAAACTTTCAAAAATGATTCCATCAATATCGGAAAGGTTTCAGCCAATCTTCCCAAACTGGCAGTCAAAGGTTAATCACCGAAAACTACATAGGAAATACGATTATCGGTGATAGTTAAAAAGCCTCAAAATGATCGCGACAAGTGTTGTTGCGTGTTTTTGATATTAGGATTTTTCTCTCGTATTAATCGTTGATGATCGTTGGCTAATACCGAAGATGGTGATGCAACGCGTGACTTAGAAAGTCATCCAGATGAGAGCTACGCGTGGATCACCAGTAGAGGTGGATCTTTGATAGAGCCACTCAATTAATGCCAACCTCATTCCATGACATTTGCCAGGTATGCTTAGAATAAATTATTATTCTTCAAAAATTTTAAATTCTAATTATGTCTTGTACCTGTTGTATCTTGCATGTGTGTGTTGCGAGTATTATAATAATTAGATTTATATTTTCTTCCGCTGAATACGTTTGTGAAACATATAAATACGCGCAATGCACCGGAATGATCCCAACAACATAGTGCTAGAATATAAATTTTAAAAAATTAATACTAACTCATCTGTAAAATATTGATCATGTCTAGAGTTGTAGGAAAACAAATTAAAATGGTAGAAGGTTTTTATGTCAGTGTCCATGGTCATTAAATGATAATATGCATGATCCATATTCATAGGTATAAAAATATACCTAACTTCTTGATCAACCAGATTCATTTTGATAATTTGGTATAAAGTTGATTCGCATAAATGTGTGTCTGATGACTGTAAGATTCAAGTTATAATCATAAATTAGTGTAATAATATCACAAACATAATAAAAAGTTATAATATAAAGTGAAGTTTTTACCATGAATCTGGTTGAGCAATATATAAATTTATTATATAACCTACCAGACGATTCCTTGAAGAGTAATGAAATGTAAGTGTCATTACTTCCTTGTCTGTAAATATGCTACCTAACACATATGAGAGGAAGCCATCTATTGTTAATGAGTAGTAACCTTCCTCCCATACAAAGGCAGAAATAAACTATTTAAATTTTGAAGCACTGATATCAGATAGGCCACATCTACTTCTCATTTTTTTTATTTTTTATTTCTTTAAATTTTCTTTTGAGATACTACAAATAAACACAACTCAATGTATTTAACAATAAAAAATGTAATCAATGAAAATGTAATTACTATCAAACTTAAATATTACTACATAAATATCAACTTACTTTAATAGTGTTAAGTGTCAAAGTGTTACTTTGTTTTCCCCTTCCTTGCCTTTTATGGGCCTCCTATTCTTCATCAATCTCATTGCCAATTAATATAATGGTATCCTCTTCTTGCATATCAAAATCCATTGCCCTATACTTTATCTCCAAGTTACCCCCCTTATCCTCCTTTATTCCTCTCTAGCTCTTCTTCTAAAACTAGGGACTATTGCTAGCCATTTAGGTGTATCTTTAGAAGTGGTCCTGAGATCATAGCAACTTTTGTCACATCCTCTCCTCATCACATTAATTGAAACTTCTTTAGGATGAGGATCTTCTGGATGGTGGCTAGATGGATAAGAAACTGATGTGCGTAGGGTATACATGTATTTTTAATACTTTTATTGCACATCTTTATGTATTTCATAATATTATCCTATGTTTGTCATATCCTTTATCCATGCATTAGGTATATTTTCTCTATTTCCTAGTTCGGAGGTCTGCTCTTGTATTTGTGCATTTGCAGGATGAAATTTGGAGCGAAATAAGGCGAAATGGAGAACGAGCAAAAGAGGGAAAAATAGGGTCGTTCCTACAAGGCACAACCATGCTTCATCACCTGAGGGGCCATGCCTACAAGGCACGACCATGTTTCATCACCCGAGCCACATCAGCCAGCAACCGTGTCCACCAGACAGGACCATGTCTCATTTACAAAAGATCAGCTACTGTGGGCCATGCCTAGAGGGCATGGTTGTGCCCCCTACCAGAGCCAACCAAGTTTGGGGTCGTGCCCCATTTTTCTAGATTGATCTAGCTTGGGGCCGTGCCTACAAGGCATAGTCGTGTCTCACTTCAGAGAGGATCCATGCTAGGGTCGTGCCTATTTTCTAGTGGAAGACCTGCTCAAGGCCGTGCCTATCAGGCACGACCGTGTGATGGAACGTGGGGGTGTGCTGCCTTGGTCGTGCCTATGAGGCACGACCGTGTGGCATTTGAGGAATATAAATACTTCTCATTTCAGCTCTAAAGGGGGGGGGAGCTCTTGGAGGTGAAACAAGGACTCTGTGCCACTATTCGAAGAAGAGATTCAGCGATCCATCCATCCGTCCAGGACTACTCCGCCGCTTCCATCCACCGTCAACGAGGAGATTGCAATACAAGGAAGACTGCACATTGATAAGTCTTTTGCCCTTTTTTCTCTTCTAGATTTAGGAGCAAGATGTACTATTTTACTTCCTCTTTGTATTGTATTTCCTCCATCATGGAGTAGACCTTTAGATTCTAGGATGTAGGAGGAATCGAGATGTAAATGGAACTAGAGAAAAGAAAAAGTGGAAAGAAATAAAATTTTCTCATTGATGATTTCCCCATAAGGGATACAATTTATAGGGATATTAAAATACCTAGTCAATTGACAGATTAATAAAGAAACTATCAATTGACATATTATAAAAGAAAAGTTCTAATCCCTATAATAAATTTTTATCGACTAGTTTTCTTTTAAAACTAATTCTCTTTTACCCCTAGACAAATTCAACGAGAGATCTTTGACGTTGAGTTTGCTTGCTAATTTGGTGAAACGTTGTCTGGATAATGGCTTGGTAAAAATATCAGCAAGTTGATCTTCTGTAGAAATATAAGAGACAACTAACTGTCGAGTTGTCACACGTTCTCGAATAAAATGAAAATCAATTTCCACATGTTTTGTACGAGCATGAAAGACTAGATTTGCTGTAAGATATGTCACCCTAATATTATCACACCAAAGTTTTGGTGGAACATTTGATGCAAGATGAAGTTCTGAAAGAAGCGATTGAAGCCAAATAATTTCAGATATTGTATTTGCTATAGCTTTATATTCAGCCTCAGTGCTTGAACGAGATATTGTAGGTTGCTTTTTCGAATTCCATGGGATAAGATTTCATCCAAGAAATATTATATGGATTGTAATCTATGGATTTGCTATTTGCCATGTTCAATGATTTGTTTATGCTTTGCTATATGGATTTGTGCCTTGCATTTCTTGATGATATGTTTGTGATGACTTGATTTCATATGGATGAGGGTGAGTTATAATTTAAAGGAAATCTTAGGATTGATCGGGGTGCCTTGTGATAGAAGGAGAGCCTTTAACCGGACTTTCTAAGGAGATTCTTAGACTGTAATGAATCCTCATGAGAGATAACTAATGGTTATTGATTGCTAGAAAGAGGTCCTTAGTTGGGTACTCAGTGACAGAGAGTAGAATACCAGTAGTATTGTTGGAGTGCCCGGTGACAGCGGGAGAGCTATAATCAGGCTATCTAGGTATCATCTTGGACTAGCAGTCGTAACATTAGAGAAGTCATGATTATTCTGAAAGGTCCTGACGAGGTTTGATTGGATATCTTGGTTAGAATCTCTGCATTAATGTAATCATTGAGAAATGGTAAGGAATCCATGATCAATTAACCATAATCTCGAGGAATCCGAAATCCTAGAATCGTTTCCCAAATCTTGTCACTTAGTTGATTTTCTCTTCGATTGAGGTTTAGGTACTTGACTTCTCTCTCTTTTCCCCCATCACCTTAAACTTAAATCGTGACTTCGCAACTCTTCTTGTGTAAAGTTTAGTTATTAAATTCCATGGTCCTTATGGATTCGATACTTTTTATTACTTAATGACGACCGTATACTTGCGGTAGCTATCAGAAACCTTCCCTTTGTAAAATAACAATTGTTGGTGCAAGATGCACTAAGATCTTGCCTAGAGTTTCAATGCTTGACAATACACCTAAGTCTGGTCAGTTTGACCAAGGGTTGACCCAAACAGAATCTGATGTTTGGATGTGTGGAAGTGAGTGAAGTCTAGTCAGACGACTAGCGAGAAGACCTAATCGGTTAGACTAGGCAGTGGAAGTTCTAATCTGGAAGATTGGGCAAGGGAAGTCCTGGTGAGTGAAGCTGGGCAAGGGAAAGTCCTAGTTGTAGGCTAGGCA
>JAOBBC010072728.1:0-11335 GCA_025388495.1 Curcuma longa
CCCGCCACCGCGTCGTCGGACCAGAATTGGGTCGAGTCGTACACCGGCATGTCCTCGGATAACATCAAGGGTTTGGTCCTCGCTTTGTCCTCCAGCTTCTTTATCGGCGCCAGTTTTATCGTCAAGAAGAAGGGGCTCAAGAAGGCTGGCGCTTCCGGAGTTAGAGCAGGTGAAAAAGTTTCTTCTTTTTTATTTTTGTCGACTTTTTTGTCTTATCTTTGGTTCTCGAGTTGTTAGTTTACTAATTGCCAGTAAGTATCGGTTAACAGTGGTGTAGTTTTAAGTTTGGTATTTGCTTTTCCCTTTGTCTTTGTTTCTATACTAATGGAGATCAATGTTTAACTGGGTATGATGTGACCTGATCGTCAGTACGAAGCTAGATCTGATCAGTAGTAAATCTTCACGAGTGATTAAACTTGTGGATATTGGGCAGTATAGTTCTCTTCATTTCTCAGTTAAATAGAAGTTGTTATGGCTTTTAAACTGGATTTCAAGTTTCAGTGCTGTAGTCAAGAAATCATCTTAATTGTGTTCGAAGCATGGATGGAAGAATAAGATTTATGTAATTGACTCCAATTGATTGGGACACACAGCTCATCGTTGCTGTTCTAATTATTGTAGGAGGATGGCAGGATAAGGTTCGTGTAGTCAACTCCAATGGTGGGGACACACAGCTCATCATTGTTTTTTTAGTTATTGTAGGAGAATTTTAGGCGTACCTAACAGATGCAACTATTTAGTCTTGATTATAGAGACTCTCAAAATATTCTCAGTATTTGTAGCTTAAATTCTTGAGAACAATTAACCCTCCAGTGAATTGTTCATGATCACTAAAGAGGTTATCCAAGTGTGAGCCTTAATTGTTACAAGTAATATGTAGTTAAAAATGCTTTATGCTTTGTTTACTCGGATGGGCGGACGAGTGAGGGAAAGGAATCAACTAAGGAAAAATATCCCTGTGGGAAAGGTAGCGAAAAGAAAAAGAAGGAAAGGGAAGGAAAAAGAATCCCTAGGGAAAGAAGATAAGGTAGAGGGAATGGAAGAAAAATACTCATGAAAGGAAGAAGAGAAGACAGAGGGAGGAAGACATCGACGAGTCATCAACGCATAGGGCGGGCAGCTGCGGAGGAGAAGCAAAGATGGGCCTTGATATCAAAAGCGTAAGCTTGAACAAGGCCTTGATATCAGCCCCGTTGTTGGTGAGCGCAATGAACGGCCACACATGCACCACAACATCCTCCGTGTTCTTCCCGTCGAGGTAGAAGTAGGCAGCTCCACTGTGAACGTGTTTGACGTTGTGTATTTGCCGATTCCAATCCCCTTAAGCAGCTAGAATCCGGAGCCTCTTGAAGTGGTGTGAGTTGTTCAAGATGTCAGTGACAGATGTCGAAGCCGGCTCGGTCGGATGTGCCACGGGAAGTGCCAGTGAGGACAAAGCGGACAAGGAAGTCCTGCTGGCGAGGACGAAGCGGACAAGCCGTCTTGATCAGGTGTGCCATGCGGGTACGCCGCTGCTCATGCTTGTGAGCGACTGTGCGGGGACGCCGTGCTTCCGAGCGGCCATGTCGTGAGGGGACACCACCACTCGCAAGTGGCAAAAGCGGTCGTGTGGGGATGTCGGGCGCTCGCGATTGTCACAAGCGGCCGTGTTGGGCAGGTTGCATAGGGTGTCGGTGGCTTGTGAGGTTGAGGATAGAGATGTGAGAGATGCGATAGAAAGGGAAGAAAAGCTTTCTACCCAATTTT
This sequence comes from Curcuma longa, assembly GCA_025388495.1. NCBI lineage: Eukaryota > Viridiplantae > Streptophyta > Magnoliopsida > Zingiberales > Zingiberaceae > Curcuma > Curcuma longa. The sequence goes on from JAOBBC010072728.1 coordinate 1,747, forward strand.
GGGTGGATAAAAATTTGTTAACAAATCAATCGGCGGATGGATTCGTAGATCCATCTGTCTACATAATTCATCCTTCTTTACGCAATAAACAGTGGAAAGTTTTTCTCAGTTTTTGAATCCATCCTCCCAAGTAACTGAGCATTAATCTTTGTAACAATGTCTACCTCACTTCTAGGCCCCCAAAAATGAGTTCTCTAATATTTGCCACATCTATATTTTGTTTATTTATGCAGAGTAATGTTTAATGTAAAAGGAAATTGAAGAATATCTTCAATAAAAGAAGTTTTAGATTACTTAAACATTGAACAGATTTAGCTTTGCACTGTGCAAGATTGCTAATATGCCACACGTTAAGCATTGTGAGATCCTTCCTTTATTTGTTTAGGCCTACAAGAGAATACTATATTTGAAGGATCTTTTTTGAATGGCATAAATGTAGGTGTTGGCTGATGGAGAAAAGTTTTTGCAAGAATAGATTGAGGAATTTGTTCAATATTGGAGATTTGAAACTAACTTTCTGAGATTATTTACCTGGATGGAAGTTGATAAAGATTCTGTTGCTATATTGTATCATGCTGAATTAAAAGATGATAAACTAGAAAATAAATATTACTCAATAGTTAGTTGTCATTTCCTATCTAGATGGGGATGTATTTCACTCAAAGCTATGAGAAATGTGTACTCTTATCTCCCTTAATTTGAACAATACTGATAAAAAAATTCTGGAACTTGGGTTGTATTAGTCATCTGATTGTAGCCTTGTCTAAAATGCCTTTAGCATTCATAATATTTCTGAATGCTATGCTCTTTTCCTAATCTTACTCAAAATAACTAGTTGCAGCACTCCTTCCTGTTGATCAATTCTTTTGTTCCATCATTTAAAATTTATTTATTTTTTCTTAATTGCACCTAATGTATTTTAACTGAACTACAGGAGTAGGTGGGTATTCTTACTTGTTTGAGCCACTTTGGTGGGCAGGCATGATAGCAAGTGAGTACTGAACTTTTTGTACTTTAAAAATTTGAAAATCTATTCAGGTCTTACTGTTTGTTGGTTTTTCTGTCCGTATTTTGTTGCATTTGAGTTATTTATATGGACACTGCATTAATACGATTGTTCAGGTTTGAAGGTGTTCTTGTCTTTCATTCTGAACTCATCTTGTTTAGCAAGGTACCTGATGCTGGTACTTCTTTTTTAAAGTAGTGTTTGATGGTGTAGTGCAGTTATTTATATTTTACAAATTTTAACCAATTTTAATTGGCATGAACCAGTAATTTGTGCATTGAAATCCCTTTACAGCTTTAGCTAGTTCTGTCTACTTCAAAAGTATCTAAATCTCACGTGTCCCACAAGGATAGTCATTTCTCTTTGAACTGCTTGGGCTAGATTTTTTCCCCCCTGAGATGGGGCTGGAATTTAATTGCTAACATTCAATGTGCCCTTATGGAATTGTATGATTCAGTATGATATTGTAAATCAAAGAAACTTATGCATTAATCATTTGAGTTTATTTTCTTCTACGTGGAGTGGAATGAGAGCTAAAATTTCCTTTTGTAATAATAGTGGTCGTAGGGGAAGTTGCTAATTTTGCGGCATATGCATTTGCTCCGGCCATTTTGGTGACTCCTCTAGGTGCTCTGAGCATAATCATCAGGCATGACCTTAAACACGGGATGTCTTCTATTTCTTTATTTGCACAGTACAATAATTATTAACAAATTTGTGATTACAGTGCTGTACTTGCACATATCATTTTACGGGAAAGATTGCATATATTTGGCATTCTTGGCTGTGCTCTTTGTGTTGTGGGATCAACAACAATTGTGCTTCATGCTCCCCAAGAGCGGCCAATTGAATCAGTTGCAGAAGTATGGAATCTGGCAACTGAACCAGGTGCCTACTTTTCTCTCTCTATTTTTACTTATGTCAAACAAATGAGGCATGCCATGTGTATTTAATTGCTGCAATCTCATATTACATGTGAACTGCAGTTTATAATTATTATCGAGAATGATCCTTAGAAAAGAAATGCTAATCCAGTGTTTATGTTTCTACAGCTTTTTTGTTCTATGCAATAACTGTGCTTGTAGCAGCCTTGATACTTGTATTCCATTTTGTCCCTCAATATGGGCAAACACATATAATGGTGTACATTGGTGTTTGCTCCCTTGTAGGGTCTCTCTCGGTATGAGACATATCTTTTGCTATTTTGGTTGACACCTTAGAGTAGTCTACAAAAGAGAACCTATATTGTATTCTCTCTTTGTTGACAGGTTATGGGTGTAAAAGCTCTTGGAATTGCTCTAAAGTTAACATTTTCTGGAATGAATCAATTGATTTATCCCCAAACTTGGCTATTTGCAATTATAGTAGTTTCTTGTGTCATTACCCAGATTAGCTATCTGAACAAGGTTTGTGAGTTCTCATCCCTCTTGTTTGCGTATATCATTATTATTGATTTAATTTCATCATGCTAGAAATATATGTTTTCCTATGTCTGTATTCTGTCATCGTTATCGTCAATGTTTTTGTTCCAACTATTTGGTATTCGTGCTAAGTAGGTAAGATAATTTTCTGATTTTATTTTTAGCCTTAATTTTCTAATCTGAAGCTGGTATACAAAAACGATTCTGTAGTTCTGTACATTTTCATGTGGACTTTACACAATTCAAGGCACAGAATTTAGCACAAAATGATCTATTTTGACATACTTCTTGTTCAGTATGCATTGTCCTAGTATATGATTTGAATCATAGTTTGTGTAATGGTATTGAAAATTCTAAAATTTGGCTGTATCATATAGGTGGGGTCCGCTTTGAATCAGTAAAAATAATGTTTTAAAAATTAGGAAATAAAATGGAAAGAACAAAATATTTTAATTAATTTCTTTCTTATTAACTCAATTTTATTTACTATAATTCATTTTAATTGTTTTCAAATCCGATTTAAATTAATCTAATTGTAATTAGATTAGTTAAATAAAGATTTGAATAATTTAATCAAATTAATATATATATTTGATTTGACATAATGACATAATTTAATCAAATTAATCTATGATTTAAAATCTGATTAATTAAATTTAAATTAAAATCTGTTTTATTAATATAATTCTGATTAAATCAATTTAAATTCTGGTTACTTTATTTTACTTAATTTCAATATTTTTTTGTTAACTATATTAGATTGAAAATCCAATTTAAATTTCTTTAATCGTGATTAGATTAATTAAGTTAAAATCTGATTCAGTTTAATCAGTATATAAGTTACAATTATCAAATTATTTTAAGTTTGATTTAATTTAAATCTAAAATCAAATTTAATCCATGATTTAATCAATTTAAAGTAAAATATGTTTAACCAAATTAAATTAATTTATTTAAAACTAAATTAAATTAAACAAATTAATTAATTAAAATATATGGATTCTACTTTATGTAATTAAATTTAATTATTTTAATTTGTAAATTAGTAAATCTATTGATTAAATTAAAGTTAATTACTAATATAAACCCTTAACGAATAGTAATATTTGATCAATCGTTTAATTATTATCAATTAAATTTATAATAATTAGTTTTTATTAATAAACTTATCTACCTCACATGATCCTGATCTATCCCCTTCCCCTTCGGTTTGAGATTGCTCCCACACACCTCTTAGTTCCTAAATCAAGACTAAGAGTCTAGGCACTCCTCAATGACTACAAACCATCTCATAGAAGTGTCAGCCTCTTTACCCCTTCTCGTGCATGGCCGTACATCTCCACACCTTTGTTGCATTCTGCTTGCAATGTATGCTAATCCTTATCACAAATGTGAAGTTTATATGAACACTTCTTGTTCCCAAAATCAGGTTTTCTCTCATCTAGATTTATTTTCTACCTTTTCTTCCACAAGAAAGCAGAACACTCATCCTCACCTATTGATGTTTAGCGAGATTGACCAAATTAAGCAATTTTGCTCAATTCAGAGAATTTCTTCTAACTTTCAACTTTCAATGTATTTTGACCACTCCAGAAAGAAATTTGATGAATTTGCATGTTGATTACTCAACGTTTCTCAGCCCAGTGTCCAAGAAATTGCTTAGAATCCAATTGGCTAATGCTGATTCGGATCAAACTCAGCCAATCTGGGATTTAGCTGAGTTTCCCAACCTTGATTTGAATAATTCATTATTTAGTCACTCTTTTTAGGGATGCATTTCTGTAATCATTATGTCGATATGTTATATTGTCCACTTACTTTTGTTTGCTAATAAGATGGGCATTTGGTGATTGGTTTAAGATTAGTTGAATTGATTATGCAAGTCTCAAATATTTAAGCTTCACCTATCCCAAAAAACTTCATTTTCCAATTAGCTTTCTTGAAAATAAAATTTTGTAGATATTTCTGTTACTGTATACATTTTTTCCTGAGCCTTGTTCAGCTTGAGTATTCATCCAAGTTTTGTTTGGTGTAATTTTTTGAGTACCATTGTTCTAGACTAAGCTTTGAGGCTGTTTGTTTAGACAATCTGATGTTGCAAATGAGTATAGAGTATAGAGAACTTGACAACTATTAACCTAATAAAGCTAGTTGTACATCTGATATACTTATATAACCCATTGGAAGAGAGAACATTTCCATTATAAATCTTATATAATCCACCTGTCTCTCTCTCACTACCATTTTCTTAGGTTCTCTTTATTTTCTTATGCTAAATTTAACCTCACTAACTCATTTTGCCTACCAAAAACTTTCTTGAAGCCAAATGAAAAGGAAAATTATAGACAGCTAGATTAAGTGACTAACATTGTTATTTAGACAATGGACTAAAGTTTGACCTATATATTCCCTCCATAATTTACTCGCCATGACATGTATTCCATAGTCTCATCTAAAGTGACTGACTTGGTTCTCTAGAATTTGAATTCTTTGTCTCGGATGCCATCTCATAATTAACTCATAGTTTTGTAAAATCATCACATTATCAAATAAGCATCTTTTTAATGTTTTGGATATTTTTTTTATATCAAATGATCTTTTATTCAATTCATTTTAATATAGATGAGGATATAGTAGAGGATTAGGCCCAATGATATACTAGGATTCATATAGTCAACTTCATTTAGTGGAATAAAGGTTTGGTTCTTATTGTTGGTGTTGTTGAATGATATTCTATTCCTTTCTCAGCTTTTCTTTAATGGTTATGCTTCACTATGCATCTTGAGAGAAGGAAACTGTTTCTACATGATTTCAGTGCAGCCGGCACATAGATAGTTGTATCTGAATATTGAAATTTAAGCTGATGTAGCAGTTTATTAGCATGATGATAGAAAGTATTAAAAAGAAAAATGCTATTTATTTTTATGATAAAATGTAGATGATTATCATGCCAAGTTTGCATGGATTTATGACTCTATAAATCACTAATATTTTTGTGCTTTGTTTTTATTATGTTCAGGCTCTTGATACATTTAACACAGCAGTTGTATCTCCCATATACTATGTGATGTTTACATCATTAACCATTTTGGCCAGTGTGATTATGTTCAAGGTAACTGCTTCTATGTTGTATATCTTGTCCTTAATTTTCTTCTCAAGATCTTTATCATTAAATTTAGCTGTAGGCTTTCTCATAAACTGTGATATGCACACTTTTAACTATTTGGTCTTGCATCATAATGCCCATGTTGCATCATAATGTCCATGTTACAATACTCCTAAATGACTTGTAATGCTTGTTGTCATATTTATGTTGTTTGACACGTCTCTTGTCATATTGTTATTGTTAGGATCAATGCTCAATTAGAGGGGGTAGTAGGTGTAGGGGGTAAATAGGTGCAAACCATGTAAAAATTTTCAATATCTATTAGCATAGGAGAACTAATAAATACAAATAGCAAAAAATAAAAAAATCTAAAGTAGAGAATATATCGTGGTTCGAAGGATCCATGACTTACACTTCTTGGAAATCCCTTACAACGAAAAATGACTCCTAGGAGGTGGAGAAATCTTGTATAGAAATATCTTACCTTTCTCTTTTACAAATAATAAGAATTAAAGCATAGGAAATGTAAAAATGAAAATGAACCTTTCAAGAGCTAACACTCTTTCCATGTTGTTGAATGCACCTCAAAGCATGAAAATATAACTAGAAGATGAAGAATTGGAACATATAAGTATATTGCTTCAAGGTCGCCTGGCTCCACTAATTGTAGTTGCAATTTGGATGATTTTAGTCGATTCAAATCTTCTTTAGTCGACATCAATGTTGATCTCGAAAATTTATCCACGGATGACTAATGTACTCAATCCAAATCTGCATCATTCGATTCAAACAAATAAACTCGTCACCTTTTCCTACAATGAGTGTCTTTAGTATCTCAACACATTTAGTCTATTCAAATTCTTAGCGGTTGAGTTATCTCGATAACGTCGTGACTTTTTTGTTTGATGATGTTGTCTTCAATTGACTTGATACCTTTCTACTTGACTCACCAAAATAAGTTCGTGATTAGTTCGTTGTTGACATGTCTTTAGTTGATTTTATCTATTTTAGTTGATGCAAATCTTGTTATGAACCTTATCTTGTGAAGAATAGTTCTTGAGTCAATTCAAAACCTTTTTGGTTGACTCGACTCATCCTAGTCAACTAACATGCCAACTTAGACTCGTAAGTCATTCAGTCGACTCTAGCCAAAATGTTTTTTTTATTGCAAGTAGAGCGACTACAGTTAACTTTGAGTTAACTAAACTGTTAAGGTGACTAAAACAACCCTTTAGTTGATAGAATTTGCTTGGGAATTTTGACTTAACTCGAGATAAATCTTTGCTAGTGGACTTTGACCTAGGACACTTGTTCCGTGGTCGAATACACGCCTAAAAAAAAAGAAAATCTATCAAAAAATCTAAAATTACATTCACTCGTAATCTCTTGTCTCACATGCCTTCAAGTTTTGATGTTGATGATGCTTCATGCTCTCGAGTCCTTGAGAAACCTCTAGTCCTTCAGAGTGTCCAAGCTTCCTTCAAGTCCTTCTCGATCTAGGTCTTTGAGCCATCAAACCAAGTGCATCTACCTTGACACATGTCGAACCATGAGCTATATGCTTCACAATCATTCTTCCATGAGATTTTACCTTCGGATCTATTTCAACTTGCTAGAAGGCCTCGCCTTTATGTCTACTTCAACTTCGTGGGATCCTTGCCTCTAGATCTTAATCAGCTTTGAAGCCTCACCATAAGGTCTTCCTTGATGACACTTGCTCGCTCTTGGTCAACCTTGACATTTGAGCACTGCCAACATTTGTTAGATTTTTCAGTCTGCCAAGTACTTCTTGAAATTTCCCGTTAGCTAAAGTTTCTCTTGAACTTTTTTTCCTACCAAGTATCTTATCAACTTTGACTTGTACTCCATTTTCTAATTGCCTAGTCAATTTTGATTCATTTAGACTTCTTCATTTGTCAAATATCTCAGCTTGATCTACTTGGATCTTTTCACCCTACACAGTTCCTTGTTAAGCTTTTATACCTCCACTTTGCACACTTGACAAACACGTTAGAGTAACATAAACTAAACCAAACTTAAACCGATTTTCAACCATATTAAAACAAATTTGGTTGGATTTGACTACTAGGGGCATGATTGCACAAATAATTATTGCCTTTGATTAGAGAATTACTAAGTGGCCTGGTTATCCAAACGATAGCTAAGGATTTTATAATGTATCTGGGGTACATGAGGATGGGTATATTTGCAGATGAATTGATCAAAAAGATGTTTCCTTGGTGTATGTTGTGTAGACACTATTATGTTAATTGATCATAGCATAATTAGTTTAAGTTCAATGGTTGAATTACAAAGTTTTAGAAAAAAGTTTAATATTGAAGGTGAATTATAGTTTCCAAAAATAACAAAAAAAAAATCCATGGAACAAAGATAGGTTTATATATCTTGGATCTGTTATTTAAGGTATTGATGTAGATGTCAGTAATAGAATAAAGAATGAGTTGTCAAATGTAAAGGAGATTTTGAAATTTTATTTGATCGCAGAGGTCCAATTAAGTTTATCTCGCTATGCTTTGGGCTTAAAGTTGTATCACATATAAAAAATTAAGTAGCAATAATGAAAATGCAAAAATTGATGTGTTGAGTTACAGGAAAGAGTATTGGGAAAAAAATGATATTCTAGAGTAATTAGGTAATACATCTAATAGATAATAAATTGAGAGAAAGCAGATAGAGATGGTGAACAAATTCAGAGATATCTAAATGGTTTATAGGTTGAAAATATAACTTTAAGAAGCCTAACCTATCTGGTGATGATTGTTTGTGGATAATGATCCTCGATTCTTAAACCTGAGATTGTCATGTGTGTTCTCTCTCTCTCTCTCTCTCTCTCTCTCTTTCTTTCTATTCTTAATGGCAGCTCTCTTATAGTTCATTGTGTGCTTGTGTGCCCTGTAGATTACTGTAAGTGCTTACATCAGTTATACTGTAGGGAGAAGTCATTTGGATGGTTAATCTGTATAAGTTTAGCCCTATAGTAGCAGGTTCAGATGCACAAGTCCTGAACTAGAGGCACACTTCGTTTAGTTTCCTGGATTGCAAAATACCATCAAGATCTTCTAAACTTTCTGTAAGGCACCAAGGGAAATGGTGGATTAGATCAATGATGAGCGGAACAGCTATAAATTTTGATTGAATACAGTGTACTGTGACACAGTAGATTTAGCTTTAGTTAGGACATTTATTTACTTTATACAGGATAGCTCATGGATAGAGAAACATTTGCACCAAAATATATAGAATGATGAAGAGGGAGGCACATTGTCCCTGAGGTTTGTCTAACTATTTGTGGTTGTTTATAGGGAAAGGTATAAAATCATTTGAAAATTTTCTTTCTAGCTTTAAATAATATGCTGGATAAAATCTCTTTTATAAGTGTAAATGGTAGAGATGATTTGGGTTTATGTTTTCAACTATCAATTTTCTGACAGGACTGGGACCGGCAACATCCCACACAGATTGTTACTGAAATGTGTGGCTTCGTCACAATTCTTTCTGGGACATTTCTTCTCCACAAAACCAAGGACATGGCAGATGGTTCGTCCATCTCTGACTGAAATGTGCTCGGACTCGATAAGTTTTTCCATGTTTCTCATGTTCACTAGCGGTTCCCTCTCTGGCAGGTTATCCTGGACGCCTCCCAAAACATGCAGATGAAGATGGCTATCCCCCTGAAGGCACTCCTCTCAGGTCTACAGACTCGTTTCGGTTACCATGAGATCTTGTAGCCCCCCTCCTCCACTCTAAACAAAAAGTTCCCCTGCTCCATAATCAATTATTACCAAGAGAATGCTGCATTCTTTCAATACAGAGCGCTGTAGAGTTGTTTAGGCTATTAAAATATAGGCTCTGTTTGAACACAGCATAGATGGGGCAGACAATTCGTAAATACATTTGCGGAATCACATCTTGTTATATATGTAATTTTAACTTCGGTTTCAAGAGAATTAGTTGTGGGAATGCTGAAATATTGGAGTTTCAATAGGATTATTTAGTTCATTGCTGGTCCAATTCATTACATACTACCATTATTGC
>JAOBBC010072825.1:0-11333 GCA_025388495.1 Curcuma longa
AGTAAATTACGCAATTTATACAATTTACTATATTTTAGGAACTACTACTTTTGCAGGCACGACCTGTTGCTGCGATAACGAACTGACTATAATATTTGAGCAGATCTGTCGTAGTTTTGAATATGAACGACTAGCGGCAGCGACGTGTTCAATGAACGAGCATCGCGACGTGGCCTAAAATCAAGTAAAGGAGATAAATAGCCCCTTTGGCCCTACATTCATAATATAAGTTCTAATCCGCCTGTATATAATATAAGTTCCTCTGCTACCCCTTACTAGATATTGGGCAGATAAATAGCCTTTGGGGCTATTTACGACTAACCCTCAAATAAATATAAATTCAGATCTTTCGTATTCGTAGTTTTTCATAGCCATGAACGACTGCAGCTGAACGCCATTCACGCAATTATACTGGTAATAATCCGCTGAAACGCCATTCACTCTAATCTTCTTCAAGGAGAGCAAGGCGATAGGAAGCTGTGATAGGCGACCGAAGACCTCGACATCCGAACTATGGAAGGCAGAGAAGGGAGGACAAGCATAAGCATACCTAGACCGTAATAACATGGTAAGCAGCGGAAAGATTTCGATGCCTGCGAACAGAAAGGCTAGAAAAGGGCAGTGAACGTGAACCTCTATACTGTACAAGGCGCCCATATCAATCTATAAGGGCACCGGATCTATATGTCTCGACTCTAATTATATGTAGAGAGAATAAGGAATATGTAGAGACGGAAGTGCTCGACCTCCGAAGGGACGAGTTATGAGACGTGAAGCCAAGACCGAATGGGAGCGCATAGAAAAGGATCCGTGACTACAAGACGCGAAGTCGGAGCGATAACACCGACGTGTTCAAACTGGGCGAGTTCCTACCCTTTGACTTCTTTTAATCAAGAAGTAGTCCGGGGACTCATGCCCATTAGTTAATTAAGCTAAGCCCATTCTTTTCCAGTTCATTAGTCTCATATAGTATAGCACAACATAGTTGATGGTTCCCGACTGCTCATTGAAAAAGGATCTTCCACTTACTTGACTTGACCCTTTCTTTAGACAGCTTACTATGTTAAAATGATACAATGTATTAAATTTAATGATGAATGAGTGCTTACAGGGAGGTGCGGAGCGGCAATGCTCATACCTGTCCACGGTCGAAGATAATACCCATGGGAAAGGGTAGCTCGGGACGGGAATTCCTCAACGGTGGCGATAAGTAAGACATTGAGGAGAAGGACCTCTCTCTTGCTACTCGTGATTCCTATCTTGTGGAAATCTCTCGCTTCCTATCCTGTACTGGTAGCAGTTTTCATGTATATGGATGGCTAAGAATCATTCTTTAGAACTCTCTCTGGTTCAGATGGCAAAAAGAGGGAGAGAACGGTAGAGGAAGCTGGGACCCGGATGTGCTGTCATCAATCAACTAGATTCATATCAGAATGAATATCAGATCGTGAAGTCAACTCAGTGGTACCTTCATCGTAGGGGTAGTGGTGAGAAGTAGCGAACGAGAGTGACGCTAAGGATATCAGGGTGGATTAATGAGCCGAGCCTATCGACGACTGCGTCTATGGTCTAGCTAGCAGTTGTAGCTATTTGTAGACGATGTGGAAGTTGCAGCTATCTAACGGAGTAGTTCAAACTGGCCGGGCTTCTTCTGGTTTAAGCTCTGTGATTGTGGGACTAGTAGTGGCGAGGACTCTTTCTTGGTGGATAGGTCCGTCCTACCTAAGTTGAGTGGTGTGAATTGCTAGTAGCCTTGAGTACGAGGGTTCAAGTTCTTGGGCCTTTATAAATCTTGAGGCCTGCGTCCCTTTGGTGTGATACCGGTCTTGAAGCTAGGCCTTCCTTGAGTGTTCCCAGAAGTACTAAGCATGCCTGAACCGGTTCTCCAGAACCGACCGCTCTTATTCGAGTATAGTTCCCAAGAAGTGTTAGCGTTCGTCGCAAAACCTTGGTTTTCCGTGGCTAAGCTAGGTCTTCTTCTATCTCTTGTTGATGAATGAGTAAGGGAGCCCGCCCTTGGTAGTCTAAGTGCTCATAGTCACTCTCGAAAGATCTATCTAATGGTATTTCCTTGAAAAGAGCCCCCTACTATATTAAGTTCTCAAGGATTGCTTCACGAAAGCACTTGAAGACACCCAAGGATTGCTTCCTGAAAAGGGCTTCAAATCGAGCTTGAAAAGCCTCGAAGGTACTATCTATACGTTACATTTAATCTCTATAGACCTTTAGAGGAGCCCCTTACTCTAATAATGGCCCACCCTCTATAGTTAGTGAAAGAAGCCCTACATACCCACTCTTCTTTCACTTGAGTTTTTAAGAGAAGAGTAGCTCGACTGATAGAATAGCTGAGTAATCGTACGGGAAAGCAATAGCAGGCTCGTATGGAGAAATTGCTATTCCGAGCCCACCGAGCGAGTTCCATGAACGAGCAGACAAGTGGATACTTGATTGGCCCATTCGCGAGTTCAACGAAAGGAGTTTCCCCGTCCCATTCATAATGATTCTGTCTCACCCGTGCCCGGCCTCTTCGCCATGCGGGATCCGGTCTAGGCAGCAATAGGGTAGGCCACCCAGTGGAGGCGGATCAGGGGAGGATAGGCATGAGAGAGGGCGGACTAGACCAATAAGAAGAGACGGCCCTACTCGTTCGTCATTACATTCGCACCTTACGTAGATAAGATCATGCCCCGGGAGCGTAATAGCAAAGGGAAGCTAATCGCCTCCGGCCAGACTAACTACTCTTCGCATCGCTGGCGACTTTCACTTCTCATAATCACTGCGCTGGAGTGAAGTTGTCGCTCCCGGAGGTCGTCAAGCTAAAAGCGGGTCACTAATTACTTAATAAATAGTTAAAATTATAAGGCCCCCTCCTTATTTTATTGTGCTCTATGGCCCGGCACGCACTCATTGAATGAGGGACTGAGATTCCCCCGACTAAATCCGCCCGACTCCATCTCTCTACGTCGCTATCGCGGGCCTAATTCGCCTATCCTCATTGAGTGCTCTTTCGGGTTCGCCTCCGCTATCATACTTCCCACCATATGGTCCGGTTCTTTCGCGCCAGGTTCGCCCGCATCATTTAACTTTGATAGTTGAGCCCGCCTGTCCATAAATTCACTTGCCCTTAGATGAGTGTGCTAACGCTCCACCGTAAGCTCGGGGCTGACGAAGGCGGCATGATAGAAAGTCTCCAACTCTCAGTTCTGAATCTAGCTCTGGAAAGCTTCAACCTGATCCGAGGACCTCTAGCTCTTCTCGTATTTGCATCCCCTTAGAGATGATCCTATCACCCAAGTCGTGGCCTTCCCTACGTCTACTCCTCTTTTAGTTCATTCTTCATTTCTTTCGGATTCACTGTCTTTTGACCCACCACAGTACTCGAGGCACGCATAAGAAATAGGAATGGATAGATCTGATCCTAGGTCTGATCTGCCTTCTTTAGACTCTCTGGCTTTACAAGAAGGAAATCCCGAAACTGAGATTAGAGGGACTCTCATTATTTTGAGAGAAAGAAGAGAGGCGGCTAAGGAATGAATTCCGATTCCAAGTCCCTATTTACCTCTAGTCTAGCTCTACCAAATCTCTTGTGAAATAAATGAGATCTTGAAGCAAGAGCTTCGGGCGGCGCTCTCTCTCTTTAACTTCTGGGCGAGACCTGGACTCATTGTCTTCGGTATCGGAGAGCTGAGCTACCTGAGCAGAACCTTGATTGGAGTCCCAAGCGAATAGTGAATAGGCACCTATAGGGTAGAGAGTCACTTAGCGCTCTCCCGATAGTGTGGGCTCTACTCTAAGGTAGAAAACTAGGAGCGCTTGCCTTAGGCCTGGCGCTAGGCTGGATCAATGAGGGGACCTTCCATCCACTAGTGCAGCTAGAGAAAGAAGTGCACCTCAGGTCTTGGTGCCTGATCATAGGGTTGAGAGTCAGACTACCTTTTTCCGACCTATGCCCTACCATGATCTCGCTTCGCACCTTTAGTCGAGTCCCTTCGTTAGTTGAACATTCCCCAGAGGGGGTCTAGGAGCTTCAATCTACTCTCGGCTCCTCACGCATCTAGGATGGGATTGCACCGCTTTATCGACGCGAGAAGTTTAGAAGAGAAAATCAAAACCCTTAGCAACTCACCCTTCCTTCGACTTCGCTTTTATTCTCCACCTCGCCCTATGATCTCAGATCATCCTTTCTTTCTATTGGCGACTCGGAACTCTCAACCGGACCCCTGAACTATGAACCAGTGGTAAGCTGTAACTGGTAAGCTTTTACGGGGAAGCTGGACCTTTTCACCAGTCACTCGGACTAGGCGGACTTGTCTCCCAGTCCCATTCGGTTAACTAGCTCTCCTTTAGCTCTGTTCTCCAGGGAAGGTAGACGGCTCTGTTCTGCCTGGTGGTCTCGGACCGCCACCCATTGAGGAGGGACCAGTCGAAGAAGATCCACTTGACCCGCCTCGGCTAACCTGCTCGCGAAACTGGACATGGTCCTCCGCTCGTCTCACCGTCTCAACTAGAAGGGAATTATGATCTGCTATCGGCTAATCAAGTATTCGTCTATTGGGTACTGTCCTGAACTAGCGGTTCTTTCCAGTCCTCAACTAGGAGTCATATCGCTTTCGTCTTTTCGACTTCGCATTGTCTTATTGGAGCGAACTATAGTGACGAGCGAGGACACCACTTCGTGGAGACCATTAGGCCCGCGAGTGAATCCGACAATAAGATAATAGGAATAGAGTGGAATGAACGAGCCAGCGAGCGGACAAGTATTCCGAATAACCGAACGAGCCGACTCTGCTATCTCGCTGCGAATGCGACAGAGCCGATGCTCCGATAGTTCCTTATATAGCAGTACTCGACGCGAGACAACCGCCATGAACGCTAGACTGACTTAAAGAAAAAGCAACTTCTCGGCTTCATCGGTTGGTTGGGCCTCTCCTCTCCCGGCCTTGGACTAATGGCCCCGACAAGTGCAGCGGCCAATTGCAGCGATAGCGGGTCAAATAGGTAGTGGAGCGGAGCGGGTCAAATCAAGTAATAGCGGTAGAGATAGAGGCAGAAATGCGGTAGAGAGCGTTTAGCGGCAGCCCGGAAGTTCGACTTCGCATTCATATACTCGGTAGGAGTCCCCGTGGAGCTCCCTTCGCTCTTTCCCGAGAGGCAGAACTCGTAAGCGGCCCAACCGTCTCCTTCAGGTTCAGGTGAGGGGCCTTCTACTCTCCATGCCTATATTTGAGGCAGTTTCTCTCTCCAATCTCCGGTCCTAGGGACTACCACCCCGAGTTAGCAACACTCCTAGCTGGTCTGTTGGGAGAGCCTTCTTTCCGAGGCATCCCGGTCAGCCTCAAATCGGGCATCAGCAGTCGGCTTCGGCTATTGGGAGATCAGTCTGATATTGGTCTAATCCGGTCCTCACATCCTTCACGTAGAGTAATGTTTGTTCTTTCTTTTTGGAGCTTAGACCTACTCTTTCTTCTGATTGTCCGGAGACCTAGGAGTCGTTCGGTAACTCTTCCCTGTCATTGATTCGTCTATTGGGAGATCCCCACCATCCTCCGCGTCTCGGAAAGAGAGCTTATCATAGCAGGCCCAATCCTTCCAATGCCTATTCGGGATCCAGACTTGAGTGAGGAAGCGCAGGACAGGAGGCGGATCAAAGGAGCGTTGTGAGGCATTGAATGGGCAGATAGGCCCGCTCGGCTAGACGACCTGCCTTTCCGTGGCTGCTGGGAGATTCCTTTCTTTCCCCTGCCCATTAACCATTTGATTCACCAGAGTCCTACTGGCGACTCGTTCTATTCTATACGGCCCCTTCCTCTCTTGCTTTAGGTAAGGGTGCGGGACTCTCAATCTCGGAGACCTCTTTCTTATGTAAGAGAGAAAGATGTAGAAGGTGGATAAAGCGGGGTTTCGTAATGGGTCAACTCATCAGGCTCAGTATTACAGTTCTATGGTTCAATCCGGTCCCCGCCTAATCAGCGAAGTCGGAGAGGTGCTCACATTCTTCGACTTCGCATATATAGGACTGAGCTCTTGGACGAGAGAGATAGAGGATAGGAGCTTGACGCATCAAGCCGGAGGAGATGAGAATCCTTGCCCGTGAGACCGCACTAAGGTTTGTGAGAGATGCTTTGCTGAGAAGAGAAAGATTCGATCCGCGAACGAGAGCAGAAAAGGAGATTCTAGCCTCTTTGACCAGTGCTTGGAGGACTATGCCTATCAACCAGTCCAGGACGAGCAGTCGGCTCTAGTATTCGGCTATATTCATTGCGAAGTCGAGAGTTGAGCGGACAAGTGCAGCGAAGCGGCCAAGCGCCCGCTACATCTTGGGTAAAAGAAAGTGACGGCAAGCGAAGTCGGAGAAGAAGTAGCGGCATCACGAGCTTGAGGATTTGAAGTGGCCCGAGCCAGAGTCACTCTTCAGTAGTCCCTTCCACTCCCTTCCCCATTCGCACTGGGACAGTAGCCAATCGGAGAGGCCCTCCACTAGGCCCAGCTGCTCGGTAATATAGTAAACGGAGATGTCTGGCCAGTCGAGCTCCACGGGGAACTCCTATAAGGGAAGGGCGAAGTCGAATCTCATGCTCATCATCATCTCGATGGTTCTATTATGAGTCCCCGCCTAGTCCTTATGAATCGGCCCACATACATTAGTAGGCATGAAACCAATGAATTCAATAAGGGCATATTCTACGATAGGCCTCCCGATCTTATCCCAAGAGCACATATCTACTGTTTGTTATTATAAGAGTACTCTAAGCGAAGTAGAATTCGATCTGATCAAGCGAGTGAAACAAGCCCTACTCATGCGAAGTCGAATGAATGCAGTTCTTTCCCTACTTTACTACATTTCTGTAATTATTGCAGTCAAACGCCTACGATTCTATCTGCTTCACTATAGTTAAATGAATGAATGCAGGCCTACTTTACTACAGCTGTGCGCGATAGCTGGTCCCTACCGAGATAGCATAACTGAGCTGGGCGTGCGCCGTTCGCTCCTTTCGCGTCTAGTCCGAGATATATATGCTTTCGTCTAAAGCTCCCGTGGCAAGCAATGGTTCTGGGCAGTTGTCGCATTAGGGGCGGGCTCATGAGTCACTCGTTTCACTCACTCTTCCGTCGCTCTCGCCCAATATATATACAGGGCCTTCTTTTGACCAGTGGCGTAGCAGGCCCAGAACCGGATATGGTCTCTAACTCCCGCTAGCTGTCCCTCTTCTGTCGGGCTTCTGCCTAGCTTCAACTCTTTTTCGCTTCTCTTTATCCTCTCTCCATAAGCAGACTAGGTCCTCGACAGTCGGCGCCTTCACTCATTCACTTACTATCACACTCACTATAGGAATGGAAAGAGGACTGATATAGGAATGAGGACTGAATTGATAGGATTGAGATGGCGAGCTCCTTTCTGAGGACAGAGGACTGAAGACCGAGACAATAGGGGAGAGGACCAGCAGAAGGAAGCGGTGGAGCCTATGTGAACTAGAGCCAATTCTCACTTAACGTCCTTGAACCGCATCAAAGCGACTCTCCCCCTTCGGAACCATCCGTACTTGGGAAGAGAAGGTCAGCCTAGGCAGAACTCAGAGGTCGGGCTCGCATAGTCCCCGGGGAGCATTCCAAAGCGAGGTAGGATTCCAAAGCGAGTGCTTCTTCACGTCGCTACCGCTCGCTTCTTTGTCTGCCTTTGTTCTCAGATCATTCCTTTATATATAGGAGTCCCGCCCTCTTCTCTTTTCTGCCCTCTCAGGGTGTATAGCTCAGTTGGTGGAGCAGAGGACTGAGTGTCACTAGTTCACTATCTATGATAGATAGAGATGAGGCCCGATATTTAACAATAAAGGAAGGGAGCCGACAATCATATAAGAGGAATAGAGCGAGCGCAACGCGACGAGTGAAACTCAGTGAAAGGACTATGATAACGAGCAGAGTGAGGAAGGCAATGCGAATGAAGAGGGGTTTCTTCTATCTAAGAAAAGAATAGTGGTTGCCGAGCGGGTGGAGAGGACTAAGACCCGAGAATCAGAGGGGAGAGAGCTCTGTCCTGCGACCGGGGACCCTGATCGACCGAGCTTTAAGTATGGGGCTTAATCTATCATGGGCTCACTATGTACTGAGGTGGTGGTGATAGAGAGAATGGATCTTGCTGGGAAAGATGAGGAGCACGTTCACATCCGGAGTTCTAAGATGGCAACTAAAGAAGCGAAGTCAAGTCGGGAGAGCGCTATTCCTCTTCTCTCTCTACTGTCTTTCTCACACTGTCCAGGTCTAGGATTGGATGAGCTAACCCCGGTCCCCTTTCCACAAGCGAAGCGGAACGCAGCATGGCTGCAGGCTCGGGCGCGGCAGAAACCATCCCCGTGTCGATCAGTGATTGGTCGAAAAGAGCTGAGATTCGTTGGTCGATGCTCGATCTGAAAGGATTGCTTGCCTCTGAGGAGTGGAGCTATAGCTCTAAGGTCGGCTCGCTGGTACAACCGAATTCAGGGAGTGGATGTCTTATGCGAAGTCGAGATGATCTGATGCGATAGAGCGAAGGTAGGACAAAGAAAGATAGGCAGTGGATTGGATGAATCTGCCACTTGTCGGGTTGTTAAATTCCTTAAGTTACTCGTCATGCGCGGCTGACTCGTTCTCAGGTGCGCCAACGGAGATCTCCACAACTCAAGCCCTAGCGGATGCTCATCAGTAGCGGACCAAGTTATGCTATTCAAGATTCTTGGTCTCTTATGAATGGCGAAGTCTCTACGATTACATGAGGAAGGTCGAAGCCGGGACAGAATCCAGTTCAGATGGCCAGACTCCCTTACCCGAAGCGAAGTCGAGAGGAGCGAGCAAAAAGACAATAACAGAAGGGACGCAGACTTCGTCCAGTTAGCGATAGAGGTAGAGAGTGCGGGGAATGATCTTTGATTCGGAATCGTCGCTTACTGAATCTCGACTTCGCATATCAAGCCTCACGGGTCAGTTGTCGCGGAGACGGGGTGCCTCAGACCGGCGTCCAGCCCGAGACCTCACTCTCAGCTCAAATGAGGTTGTGAAGTGGAGCAGAACGAGCGAGTGAAACCAAATATAGTTGGTCTTTATCTCCCGCTCGCTTCTTTGTCTGCCTTTGTTCTCAGATCATTCCTTTATATATAGGAGTCCCGCCTCCTCTTCTCTCTGACAGTAGATGGATTATCTTCCCATCTTTCATCCACTTACGAGACTCAGGATCCCGGTTCGCACTTACTTTACCCCATCCGAGAATTGCCTTCATTGCCTCTCTCTCCCGTCGCACAAGATTTAATTGGCCCTGTATATATATTGGGCTTCGGAATTTATATTTATTTTAGGGCTGACTTGAAATCGCCAGTTCTCCAGGCGAATAGATTCAGACCTCTCGCGGAAATGAGCAGACTCTAATACAACTGAAGCAGAGGGCCCTCTCGTCGGGACATGAATCATGCAGTGCACGGGACCCTGCCCTAATAAGGGAGAGAGTTTAGAGCTCTTATCACATAAATATACGTAGGCCTACATGAAGGACTGGTCTTTCCAAAGAACCATAGCGGATCCTTCTTTGACTGAGAATGGGCTCTGATCCCTGCGCATCCCTACCGACGCTTCAGTTCTCTAACGCTCCTATCGAATGAGAGGCAAAATTCCTCTAACTTCGTCTCTCACTTTTCTTTTAATTGAGAGCTCCCGTCAGCGCCCCCGACTAATTGAGTGATCCGAGCAAGAGGACAGATGATCGAACGCATCATTCCATTCGATCCTTCACAACTCTTTCTCTTGTCTTGCCTTTGATCCGCCGCCATGCCAGGACTACTACTGAGACTGATAAGATATGTAATTCCTATTCTTTCTTCTGCTAAACTGACTTCGCTACTCGCAGATTCAGATTCAATCACTTGAGCCAGCCCTCCTCGGTGCTTCAGTTCTATACATCCTCGGTCCGGTCTTCGCTTCTATCTAGTCCTGTAGTTCCCAGCCCTGCTTGAGTAGAGCTAGATACTCTCTCCATCTCTCTCCCTTCCAGTCCATCGATAGGTACTCCCTCAGTTCCAGCTGCCCGCCCTGCCTTCTCCTTTTCCCTCCTCCTATCCATAGGCCCGGCATGAGAGGACAAGCCAATCATCATCCGGGAGGCCTGAAATGGAGTTCAAGCCCCGCCACTGAGTACAGGCCTTATAGGTGGTGCAGGAATGGCTGGCTACGAGTCTTTATCCGTCCCACGGCCCATCCCTTTCATCACTCATGCCGTCCCCGCTTGCTCTTACCCGGTCTAATGTCAGCACTGGCCCTAGGAAGGAGACCAGCCCCCGAGAAGACAATGACAATCACAATCAGAAGACGGGCATAGAGAGAGAGGAGAGAGCTCAGAGGTCTGGGGTTAGGAAGGAGATTAGGATTTAGGCGAGAACGACATTCGATCAGGCATGGCATGATTCACTATGAATTTCATGCCCTAGTTCGGAAGCTAGAGCAGAGCGGGCCATAGATATTCTCTGAGGCGGGAAAGACTAAACCAACTGCTGTCAATGGTTCGCGGTAGTAGGTTCGCGGGGACACTTTCAAGACCAAGACTTTACAAGCGAAGTCGAATTCGATCTGAGATGAGATGATGCGTACGAGGGACGAACGATAGTGACGTGGGCGGACCAAGTGGATGCAGTGGATTCTGAATCGACTATGCACGGGTGAAATGGAATGCCTACTTCGGGGCGAGGAGCGGTGAGAGTTCTGTTCCGTAGATGCACATCCTATCTTTTCTTCCTGCGCATGATCCAAGACTTGTTATATATAAAGTCAGTCATTCGATCACTAAGACCCACGGAGCGGTGACTATGAGGAGGTGGACGAAGCTATCGGAGCCATCAGATTCCGAGTGAAACCAACGGACGTACAACTATCATTCCAGGAACTGCTATACCGCTACCATAGCCTTGCGCATATCCATACGCTCCCGATCATGAGCCCTTATTTGGGGCCTACTTACTACTGAAGACTCCCCATACAATCCAGGACAACTAGAGTGGCATACTACTTGAATAGCGGGACAAAAAGAATGGCAGGAAGGCAGGACTACAGGCTTCGACTGTCAGGACTACTGGCAGGAAATCGACTACCTTGGGAGCGCCTTCCCCAAGAGTGTTTCCCGAGCTAGCTCCTTGCTTGTAGTTGACCTCTGACTAATTGATCTCGGGAATTTATTATAGCCCAACTTACAGTAAATTCGGCCCTAATATAGTTAAATTGCGGAAATAAACAGAGCTATAATTTCTTTATATTTATTTTAGGCTTAGTCGTAAATAGCCCCAAAGGCTATTTATATGCCTCTGCGTAGCAGAGGTACTTAT
>JAOBBC010073325.1:0-11317 GCA_025388495.1 Curcuma longa
CACGTAAGGGCGGGCGTTACAGAATGGTATCAGAGCAGTCATCATCTCACTACACACACATCAAGCCTAAGTCCTGCCGCTTCCAAGTAAGATGTTTTTGTACATACCTTACTGCTTACCTGTTTATGATTTATATGATGATATGACTATGTTATGTTAATGACTTTGAAAAATTGACTTTGAAAAAGTTTCACATATACTTTGAAAAATCATATTGTTCAAGACTTAATCATTTGGAAAAAAAAACTTAATCATTTGAAAAAATATTTATAGTATTTTTTGAGAGATTTAAAAATATTTTTGAATTTAAATTTGAATTATTTATCTCTCTATTTTTGAATTTAATTTTGAATTATTTATCTCTTTCCCCCTTTGACATAATAAAAAAAATTATTGGTAAACTTTAGTTTTAAAAAAATAATAATCATTTAATCACGTGAAAAATAGGTATGAGTCCAAGCATGTTATACTAATAAAAAATACTTAAACAAAAAAAAATCCTCTTAAGCACATTCATGTCCAACTTAGGTTTTGACTAACTATCAGAAGATAGTAGCTTGACCAAGTTGGTCAAGTTTAAGTGTATCATTTCAATTAGCTTATGTTAAGCAGGAACACTTAACTTGATCCATAGTTTGTGTTTATAGCCCAAGTTTTGGTTTGATATACAAACATAAGCATCTGGAACTTAGGCTATGACCCTATGCATCTCACACCATTCTAGGTTTCACAATACACAATCAAGTTATCTAGTATGCTTTGTGAGATTTGTCAACCTAAGTCTATAGGTGCATCATTTTTAGTGGAAGTACCTAGACTAGGGCCAAAAAATTCCTTCTTAATTTTGAAATTTAAAATTTAAAACTAAGTTTTTCAAAAAATAAAATAAACATTTGAAATCTTTTTGAAAAACTAAGTAATAGTAGATTTGAAAATATAAGTTTTGAAATGTAAGAAAATTTGAACTTTGTCTACCAAACACATTCCTAATTGCCTTTTGAGTTTGCTAAACTCAGATTCAGGCAGAGGTTTTGTAAATATATCAGCTAAGTTAGATTTGGACTCAATATAATCAAGTACAATTTCTCCCTTAGTGACATGGTTTCTAATAAAATGGTGTTTGACCTATATGTGTTTTGTTCTAGAGTGATTTATTGGGTTTTTGGTCAAATTTATTGAGCTAATATTATCAATTAACACCTTGGTATTATAATATTTCAGGTTGTAATCAGTTAATGTATGCATCATCCAAAATAATTGTGCAACACATTCAACCATAGCTATGTACTCTGTTTCAGTTGTAGATAGTGCAACATATTGTTGCTTTCTACTACATCAACTGACTAGACATTGACCCAAGAACTGGCATCCTCCACTTGTACTTTTTCTGTCTAGTTTGCAACCAGCATAGTCTGAGTCAGAATATCCTACTAGGTCAAAGTTACTACTTCTAAGGTACCACATTCCAATATTTAGTGTTCCCTTTATATATCTTAGTATCCTTTTTACTGTTGTTAAATGAGATTCCTTAGCATTTGATTAATGCCTAGCACACATACCTACTGCAAATAAAATATAAGGTCAGCTTGCAGTTAGATATAGTAAACTACCTATTATACTCTTATAATATTTTAAGTCTACTTGTTTTCCTTCTAGGTCACTATCAATGTTGGTATTGGTTGCTATAGGTGTTTTTATTTCTTTTAAATTTTTCATTCTAAATTTTATAATTAATTCTTTGACGTATTTAGTCTGATAAATATAGTTACTATCTTTAGTTTGTTTTATCTGTAACCCTAAGAAAAAGTGCAATTCACCTACCCAACTAATTTCAAATTTGTTTTTCATTAATTCAAAAAATTCTTTTAGAAACTTAGTATTGGTTGAACCAAAAATAATATCATCTACATAAATATCTAAAATGCAGGGGTACAAAAATCAATGATGCAAATCTAATCCTAAGTTCCTCAGAGAAGAACTTGGAGTCTGTACTAGAGGTACTAGAAGTACCAGCCTCAGTGTTCTTCCATTTAATCTTATTGCATAAATTAAATATTAACTAAAGAAAAATTGACGTTAAATTATTTTATGATTGTTTTGGGGGCTTACCTAGGCAGTTTCGAAGGAGAAATAAAAACGTGATGACCTAGGACCTCGGCGATGGCACGGGTAGAGAGATTTTTGGGGTTGAAAGAGGGTTTTTGCGGTTTGAGATGGTAAGGTTCGGGTTATTTTTATAAACATAATCCGGGCACCTAGATTCAAATTGGGGTGCATGGATTTTGCGCATTGCAGGGCGCCTGAAAAAATTTTCAGGCGCCTGGATCCTAAAATCGGGGGCACCTGTGGCTTAGAATAGTTTGGTATTTCTTTCCAGAATCTCAATTATGCTCCCAATATCAGCTATGGAATCTCTCAAAAGAAATCTTTGCAATTCATGAATTCAACATCAAATGGAAACTGATTTCATGAGTTCTGTTTCATTTCTCTCTTCAGTTTTAGAATTTATGATTCTATGGAATTTCAGCCCAAGACTTCAGGATTAAACCTAGGAGAAAACATCATTTAACACTGAAATGATAGAAATTTGAATTCAATTCACTGCTAATCAGAAGCAGCATGAACATTTGGCACTAACAGGTTTTAAATGCCAGGTTACAACACTTTTGAATTCCTGTTAATTCCTGCTCCTAATTTCCCTTGGATTTCAGATTCCTCAAGGGCTTAACTGATGCCATCTACACTTCCATGACCTTCTGAACTTAACATTAGGATCATGACAATTTGGTGTGGCTTCACATATTCTGCACTGCCATCAACAGAACACAGTTCATAAACCAAATTCAACTTCTGCCCCACATCATCTAGTATAATTCCATTCTGTTTTGAAATCCTTGAGAAGTACTTCAATCCTTCTTCCTCAATTGAAGTAGCTCTCCTCTCGTACAAGGAAAATTTATCTTCCAAATTGGACTTAGGGCTTGAAAACTTGGCACACAGCAGATTGAAGTTGATACACTGATCTCTGAGTTTTGTTTTTTTTTTCAAACTTCATTGGGTGTTAAGACTTTTCTGATTTATGATTCAGTCTCAAATCATTGCTGCTATTGATAGCTTAGTTCCAACTGAACAATTATCCAAGATCTGATCCCTTCATTCCAAATTTAAAATCCAACTTCTGAATTTTTCAGAAGTGAGGCTAGTTCTGAATTCTGGATTCCAGATTTCAGCTTCATACTTTGCCCTTTTGTTTCTAACTCTATCATTCACTAGTTTCTGTAGACATCCAAAGAGAAAGACTTTATAGACATCCAAAGAGAAACAACCCAACCAGCTCAATATTCCTCGACTCAGCCCCTTTATTTCTGCAGCTCCTTTGAATTTTTTTCCTTTTTCAGCTAATCAGATCATCACTTAGTTCCTATAAGTTTCCAGGGTTTGAATCCTGATGGGAATAGAGAGGATGTAACACCAATTGACAATAGGAAGGATGGAGACTTTTCCTGAAATTGGCACTGATCAGAATCTACAACTACCTCATCAAATTCTGGGTTACAACATTCAGTTCCAGCTTTTATTTTAGGCTTTAGTTCTAGAACTTGGACTCTAAGATAATTTGGGCTTGACTCGTGAAGAACTCAGCTTATCAAGAGCTGTCATTGAGCACTGAAACAACAAGAGATCAAATTCTAGTTGTTATTCAAAAATCAACTTCAGAATTGGCACTAAACAGTTTTCATTTATTTTTTTCTCTATTTTCTATTTGCTACTGATCAGCTGTTGGATTTCATTGGTATATGTTATTCATCCTCTGGACAACTTGGGACTTCATTCCCATCTCATGGGCTAAGAACCAATGCAACTCACAGCAATTTAAGCACTTGATAATGTTCCAGCAATTTTAGTAAATCATACAAATGAAGAAATCTTGTAACTTCCATATCATGCTCAAATATCCAAGATCAACCCTCATGAATCCATCTAAAACCTTCAAGATTTCCAAAACATAAAATCTCTCACCCACACTTAAAATTTTGGACATTCTTTCTCATCAAGCCAATCAACCCAAACTCTCGCTAGAATTAAGGCAAAGCAAGGTGACAAGAGGAATTTTTTTTTTGTTGAGTGAGTTATTCAACGAGAATGTAAAAGGAAAAGAGATCAAAGAATAGGTCAAAGAGATCTCCTTCATCATATTCTTGCATAAGAGATATCCTTCATCATATTGTTGCATGTAAATGTTATTGTGATTTCAAAAAGAGCAAAGTAAATTCTAGAGTTCAATTGTCATGAATGCATATCACACAAAAAGACAATAAGAGTAGGCAAGTAGTAGTCCTTACTAGGTAATTTTTGACAATCAATATTAATTAGTTAAAATAGAATTTATCACCACACTAACTAATAGCATGAAAGTTTAGAATTCAATCATGTTCAATGACCTAAAATATGACAGTCAGACTTAAAGAACTTTTACGATTCTCAAGATATTACTAAGAAACATACATGGAGAATTTTATTCAAAACCAAATGCTATAAAAACCAAACAAAATGCAACATATGAAAGAAAGAATAATTTATTCAAAACAATGCAATCAAAACAAATTCAAAACTAAAGAAAAGCAATGAATGTAAAGGTGAAAAATATGAAGAAAAGAGAAGGGAAAGAACGGACTCCACTTTATTCCTAGCGGATAAAAATAATTTAGAAGCAGAATCTATGTCAATAGTGGGATGGTCCGAATGGAGGAGAAAGTTATCCTCGTGTGATCAGTATGGAATGCACCAGTCTCTCCATTATCGACTCCTCATAAGTATGTCTAGATAGTCGGAGAAGATTAAGCTACAAAATCCAATGTGGAAGTGGAATGCTATAAATTGAAGTAATAACATCTCCTCCCACCATTTGCTCCTTGAAAATTCTTCCTGGAGGTCAAAAATAGCTTAGTTAGAGTAACCACTCCCAGAGCCTGTAAAAATGAAAAGAACACACCTCTCGCACGCATATGGGGTAAAAAAAAGATGAAATAGTATCAGTCTCTACAAAGCATGTATTTAGATATGAATCACAACAAATAAAATCAATTACAGGTACCTTTATAAAATTTTCTAAAAGATTATAAAAAATACTAACCTTATCGTGCTGGAAGATACCTGGAGATTCTGGAAGATACCTTATCATGTAAAAACTCTTGCTATGGCTCTGACTTAGGCATTGATTCAAATGAATGTATAACCAAGGGAAGTGATTCTTGGGGCTTTACTTCCATAACACAAGTTTATACACTTTCCTTATTATCAAATACATCATCATGTTTAGTTAAGGGCTGGCTCTGGTTCAGGTGATCGTACAACCAAAGAAAATAATTATTAGGGCTCTTCCTCCTCAACATGAGTCCCTACACTTCTGTCATCAACAATTATATAAACAGGCTCAATTGGTTGCCCATCATCATCAGGAACACCTGCTTCATCAATAATATCTACAACAACACTATCATTAGAGTTAGGATCAATAACAACTATATCATCACAACACAAAAAATTAGAGGACTCATGTAGAATAGTGCAATCAAGGTCAAGATTGTTACAAGCTCTACAATCCATCTCCTCCAACACTTCGATACTATTCGGAATGTTCCCTGAAGAAAGCTGATTGGAACGTTATGCTAGCATCTAGTTGATGGATGATATCATTAGATCCAAGTTGATCTGGAAATTCTATAGTCTTGCTTCAGTCTTCTATTATTGCAAAAGGTATTGTTGTCTCATCTCCTTTAGTTCTTGCATTGATCTCTCAAGTTCCTACATTGATGTCTCCATTTGACTGTGAGCAAGAGTATCTGCACTATAATCTTAGAATGTCCCCTAGGAAGTTGACTCGATCTGCTAGACTGAATGTAACCAGGTAGACATATAATCATCCTGACATCCCTGTGGGCTCTGATATATTGTATATGGCTCAGTAAATTAACCTTGTGTACCCTAATACTTGAATTATGAATGATCCACCCAATTAGAATTATAGGTATTTAAAACTGATTTATACATATTTTATTGCTCCATGAGTAGGTATGTGCAGTGATGGGACAGAAGATGATCGGCGTTTGGTGATCGGAAGTGGCGACGCTAGATGAAGATCGGAGGTGATTAAGGAAGGAAAATCCCTTGAACCCTAGTGGATGACGGTGGATGGCCAGTGATGGAAAGTGAAGGAGGAAGACTGATGGTCGCGATGGATCATGGAAGAAGGAAGAAGAAGATGTCGAGATAAAGTCGCCCTCTGTTTCCCATTGCACGCCCTTTTATTTTCCCAAAAATCATGATTTCTCCCCTGTAGCATTCTATTTGAATGGGCGCCTAAGAATTCTTCAGATATGATTCAATGGTGAAAGTCACTCTAAATTTGATGCAAGGACTCAGATCTAGATGAGTGGTCTTGATCTAATCTATCTTTGACTCAATTGATTAGATTATGATGGATGATTTAGATCTCCTAAGATCTTGGATAAATGGTCTAAATTAGATCATATTGGTTCTCTCCTTTAACCTTAACTTTGAGCTTGATTTGGATCGATCCGAACCTAATCAATGGCTCCTTGATTGCCTATAAAGATCACATTCAAATGATTAGACATAATTCCACAATTAAAAAAAATTGCATTGAAGTCCAAAAATGAGTCATACCCGTGAAATGTAATATAAATGCGAATTTAAACCAATAAGAGAATTAAAATCATGAATTTAGGAATCTAAATAATGTGATAAAATGATGGTTATCAATCAACCCTTGGTCAAACTTGACCAAATCCAAGTATATTGCCAAATATCAAAATCTTGGAGGTTGATTTGCCAAATATCAAAATCTTGGAGGTTGATTACACCAACTGCTTTCTTCGCTTGATGATGAGCTTTCTGAATCTTCTTCTAAATGTGTTGCCATTGGTGCAAGACCTATGCTTAATTTCTGAATCCTTTGAAGATGAGGTGTCATTCCATATTGCTTTTAGAATTCTTTCTTTGGACTTTGCTTTATCTTTCCCCTTTTCTTTGGTCTTTTTCTTTAGTTTAGGGCAATTGTCTTTTATGTGACCCTCCTCATCATAGTTAAAGCATCTGACTTTTTATTTTTGCTTCTTCTTTAGCAACTTGGTGGCTTATCTTTTTGTCAAAGTTGTTAGATTCAAAAAATCTTTTCATTTTTATTACCAAGTACTCTTGTTCATCTCCATCCATTGAAGACTTTGAATCTAACTCACTCTACTTTGCTTTTAGAGCTATGTTATGATTCATCTTCTCTATTTCTTTTAAGCCTACACATCTAGACTCGTGTAATTCTATAGTTGACAAAAAATCTTCTAAACTAATCACCTCGAGATTTTTGAAAATATAGTAGGAATCTACTATTGATACTCATTCTTGTATTCTTGGGAAGGCATTAAGGGCATATCTAAGGATGTCTCAATTCGACATAATTTCTCCGATGTTGTTGAGATCGGTGAGGATCTTCTTTACCTTGGCAAGTAGCTGTGCTACTTTTTCCCCTTTTTCTAATTGAAGGTTGCTCAATTGACTCCTTAGTAGGTCACACCCAGCCAACTTTACCTCTGAAGTACCTTCATGAATTTCTAGGAATTTTTTCCATAAATCTTTGGTAGAGTTGTATTGATCTAGTAAAGTTCCTGCACTGGTAACATATGCTTACCAAATGAAATTCTGCCTTATCGTTGGCCATGAACTCATTACTTTTTGGTCAATCTGTATCCCTCGAGTTCATCTCCGTCTTTGTTCCTGGCTACTACAAAATTGTATTTTATACAATGCATAATTTCAAAATCGATTTTGAAAAATACCTCCATCTTTTTCTTCTACATGGTGAATTCACCCTCGAACTTTGGTGGATGGATGCTTGACCTAGCCGTTCATCCTGATCTAGCTGTTAGTTGTCAATTAGTCCTTCTAAGCAGTCTAGCTCTGATACCAAGTATTGGTGCTACGGTAGTAGTTTGGATCGCTAGAGGGGAGGGGTAAATAGCGAAACTTGCAAGTTAAAATTTTATTTTCTCTTGCTAATGATTTATCAAGGACACACACATTAGTTAATCAAATAATACATAAAAGAAAGAGGAAATGTGACACAGAGTTTTACTTGATTTGCAACCCACGAGTTGCAAGTCCAAGAACTATAAAAACACTTGTCCATTATCTTCTCCTCTTCGAAAACGTCCCAGAGGCGGAGAAATTTCTTACAACGATTGAGCATAAGAGTAATAAAAGAGCTGAAAGGCAGAATGAATTCGAGTGTGTGTACTATTGTTCTTCGAGCTTCAATCCCTTTTATAGGCTCTATCTCAATCTGACAGTTGTGCCGATGCGACACCTTCCAATAGCCTGGAAGGCTTTCAGTGGCTCGGAGCTTTGCTTATGTGGCTCCAAGATTTATCATCTTTAGCAATAGCACAACAACAACTCTGGAGGACTCAGCAGTCTCTAGTCACTTGGAAGCCTCTTTCAGTCGCCTGGATACTATTGATGTGGTCGTTCTGATATGTTTCGACAATAGGTCTGGATAACTCAGCGAATGTCTTTTGGTTGCCTAGAGCATGGTCAACCTTCATACTTGACCATTTGTTGATCTTGCCTTCTTCAGTCGCATGGATGATTCTTCAATCACCCAGATAGTAGGTCACTTGGACAACATATTTGTTCTGACTCAACCTCTTCATTTTCAACACTTAGCTTCTCCCAAAGCTCCTTTGCATTCTTAAATGGTCTGACTTTCTCAAGTTGAGCTTGAGTTAAACGATAAAGCATGATGGTGGTTGTTTTTGCATTTGATGGGTTGCTTGCTTAGTGCTTCTTGTGTATGCATCAAACCCACATAGCTCACCTTTTGAATCTCTTGGCAGGTCAACTCCATCTTAAATGGCTTTCCAGCAATCCACCCTTCTCTTCCAGTTGGCAAAATTATTGTCATAAAAAAGAGGAGGATGGGTTGTGCTAAAACCTTCTTGAATAGGCATGATTGAGGATATCTCTGAGATTTTTACAAATCTTAAGTAACTAGCAAACAATGATTTTAAGTAAGTTAGGGCTAGGTCAGGATTGGGATTTGGTTTGGGTTTGCTTTGGTTGTAGTTAGGTTTGGGTTTGGCTTAATCTAGGCTCAAATTAAGTTAATTGTTAGTTATTTGGTTTGATCTAACTCATAATTTAAAATTCGACCTAGGTTAGTCAAGTTTTACTTTGGGCTAGTTAAGTAAAAGGTTCCTAAATTGGCTTCTAGGTCATGGCTTGGCACAACGGCCTTCTTTGAACGGAATAACGACCACTTCTTATGACAAAGCCACATTAAGAAACTTCACTAACTTAAGTATAACCTCTTGGTCTAATTGGTTTAGAATGGGGTGAATTAGCTTCAGTTAGTTCCTCTTAATCAGATATGCTAGATCATATACTCTTTATCCAACCTAGACACCCAATCATGGTTTCCTAATGTACTATCAGCTCAACCAACTCTGATACCAATTTATAAAAATGAACTCGATGCTAGAGGGGGGGGTGAATAGCGTTATGAATTTTTCGAGCTAATAAAATTAAATTAAATTAAAATTAACACATAAAGTATTTAGCAGAATATAAAATCTAACTTAAACACAAGGTTAAATAAATGAATTCTATAGTAATCAAGTAATCCAATATTATAACTAATTAAAACTAAGCATACACAACTTGTCTAGATTTTAATCAAAAGAAACATGCAACAATTAAGCATAAACTCAGCAAAAATGGACACACATAATTAAAAATAAACTGATTCTTATTATAAATCTCTCCTTTCCAAAAAGCCTTTAGAGGTGGAGAAATTAAAAAAATCTAAAATAATTAAGCACAAACACACAATACTTTATGCAACAACAAAAATAATAAAAGAGTTACAAGCTTCAGAGTTATCAGTTGAAGCGTGT
This sequence comes from Curcuma longa, assembly GCA_025388495.1. Taxonomy (NCBI): domain Eukaryota; kingdom Viridiplantae; phylum Streptophyta; class Magnoliopsida; order Zingiberales; family Zingiberaceae; genus Curcuma; species Curcuma longa. Next base: position 9,969 of record JAOBBC010073325.1, read on the forward strand.
CATCGTAGCAGAGCACAACGAGCACGGCATGCAAAAAGAAGCACGAATAGAGTAGCATCAAGATAAGGAGTTGTTCTGAAAGCTCTTCCTTGAGGTTCCTGTAGGATCGTTGAGTGCGCGCTAGAGGGTGAATAGCGTGATTCGTTCGTTCTTTCTATCACATAGACTAGCAGCGGAATCAGATAACAATGCAAGAAGACTCGTGGATTTACTTGGTTCCTAACCCCCCATAGTTAGTACATCCAAGACCTATGTATGGGTGACATCCATCCACTAGTGGTACCTTTGTTTAGAGGCGGAGAAATCCGTCTTACAGTCCAATCAATAATATATAAATGCAAACACAAATTATATGACTGAAAATAAAACAAACACTCGTTTGGGCCAATCTGGAAGTTCTGAGCGCAACGCACTCCTCTTAGAACTTCCTCGATTGCACAAGCAAGATGTCATTCGCGTTCAACAGCATCGTAGGATGAAGAGTGAGGCATAGAATTGTTATATTTTTTGCTCTTCATGCTGAGACCCCTTATATAGACCCTTCTAGGCGCCTGGATCTAATCTAGACATTTGGATAAGATCCGATCTCTTTGACCTTTATCGAGGTCGATTTTTCTTGATTTGGGCACTTGAAACCTCTCCAGGCACCTGGAGGTTGGGGTATCCCGATCAATGGGACTCTGCCACCTCATTTACCTCACTAACCTGTTCGACTAACATCCGATCACCTAGAACCAATCTGGACGTTGGACTGTCCGGTCGTATGAAGTAACATCCGAGCGTTTGGGTTTAGTCAACTCGGATTTGACCTGAGTTGCCCCAGGCTTGGTTTGGCTGCTTCTGTTTGCTCTTTTTATGCTTCCTTCATCTTGCTTCAAGTTCCTGGTCCTTGCAAGATTAGTAGACAAACAAACAAACAACCTAAGTCTACTTGTAGTTCGTTTGACCTACTAGGCTTACCTAAGCCTTACCCTATAGGTTTAACCTACTAGCTTACCCATGCTTAACTTTCCATTAGGACAAGTCACTTTCATAGGTAGATTTTCCACCTGTCAAACATCCTGTTTGGACTTTTCCTTGTCTAACCTCCAATTAGGACTAGTCACTTCCATAGGCAGACTTTTCACCTACGAAACATCCGATCACCCTTAACCTGTTTAGACTTTCCCTTGTCCAACCTCCAGTCAGAACTTTCTTGCCAAATCCTCCAGATCAAGACTTTCTCTGTTAGGTTTGAGAGGTGTGATAGGTTAGGATTTTACTACATTTTACGGATTCAATTTGGATTTCTATATGAAAATAAAATGTTAAATGACATGAATTGATTGCAATTATGAAATATTGTATAT
>JAOBBC010073516.1:0-11314 GCA_025388495.1 Curcuma longa
AATCAAAATAAAATTCATCACCACACTAACCGATAGCATACAAATAAAATATCCAATCATGTCCAATGACCTAGAACTTGACAGTCAAATTTAAAAACTTTTACTATTCTCAAAGTATTACTAAAAAAAAATTTAAGGAATTGCAAAACAAAACTATACAAAGTATAAACCAAGAAGCAAAGCTAGGGCGCTTACAAGTCAAGCTAGGGCATCAGCCGGCTCTGTGGTGAAGAGGAAGAAGGCTCGGCATGTGGTTGATGGATGAGTGGTCGGCGATGATCTGGTGAGAGGGAGGGAATCTCATTTCCTCTTTTCCAGGAAAGTCTTCTCCAGTGAAGTCCTCAACTAGAAGCCGATGAAGTCCTCTGCGCCGTGTTCTATTTGCGCTCGATATGAGGTGAGGAAGATGGTGATCGGGTGATGATGGAGAAACTATGGTTGCCAGAGGTAGAAGATTGATGTTGTGGCCGGATAAGTAGGGAATCCCCTTGCTTCTCCATGGAATGCATCTCCGGTGGATAGCGGATCACGTCGACTGAGGGAGGAGATGGCGTTCGGATGAGGAAGCGCGTGCGATGGTGTGAGCTCTCCAGTGGTAGCGTGAGATGGAATGACGGAGTAAGGGAATCCCCTTTACCTCTCGATGGTCGGCGTCGGTGGAGAAGATGGATGGAGGTGGGAGATGAGGTGGAGCTCCGTTCCTTCACGCATTCCTCTGTATTTGCCGATCTGCCCGTCTCAGTGTAGCTTCCCATTTGAATCCCATCCGATCTTGGTCAAGAATCCTTCGTATCTGGATCAACAGTTGGAGTCGATCTCGATCTAATCGGCTCAAATCTTCATCATCAGTGGTGATGATCGATTCTTTCTTGACTTAGATGGCTTAAATTTTAATGATCAACTCGGATTCCTCTAAATCTAGATGAATGATATGGATCGTTCTAAATTGGACTCCTCAACTAACCTTGGCTTTAAATTTATCCGGTTTAGTTTGACTTGAGTCTGTGACTACATGAGCTCTTACAAAATCAATTACACATATTAAGATATAATTGCATAATTATAAAAAAATAACATCAAAGTCCAAAATAAATTGAAATTCATAACATATGATATAAATACGCATTTAAACACACAAGAGAATTAAAACACAAATATAAGAGTAAAAGTCTCATATCAAAATATCGATTATCAAATTCTCCATATTTATTCTTATACGTCTAGGCCAAGCAAACAAATTCAAAAATAAAATAAAATTATACAAGGTATAAAGCAAGAAGCAAAGTATTCAGAGCAAAATAATCAAAACAAAGTAACAAACAAGTATAAAGATAAAAGGAAATAAGAAAAAGATAAGACAAGACCGGACTTCCTTTTAGTTTTAGAAGTTGAAAGCGATTCAAAAGTAAAAGTCACACCGATAGTGGAATGGTTCGAGTGGAAGAGAGAGCTATTCTTATGTGATCAGTATCGTGAAGTATTGATCCCTCCATTGTCATCTCCTTGAAGGTTCTTCCGAGTGGTTAGAAATGGTTCAGCTGAAGCATCCAAGCTGGGAGTTGAATAATTACGATAGGCACCACTCCTTCTACCGTATGCTCTTTGAAAATTCTTCCTGGAGGCTCTAGATAAATGAATATAGCCTTCTCTTGGTCAACTAAGGATTGTAGCTCTGGTTCAAGTGGTTGTGCCTCTAAAGGAAGCGATTCTTGAGCATTATCTCTACAGCAAAAATCTCACACTTCTATCATCAACAAATTCATTTTTTACAATATTAACAGTGTCGATCAAAATTTTTCACTCTAAATCTGCAATAACAACATCATCAAATTAGAATCATCTACAAATATAACATCACAATACAAAAACTAGAAGAGTCTTGTAGAGTAGCAGAATCAGAATCCAGACTATCACAAGCTCTACAATTCATCTCTCCATCACGTCAATATCAATCGGAATGGTCTCTGAGTGAAATTAACTGGAGTCTTGTGCTTATCGTTGGGTAAATGATGTTATAAGTTGATCTAACTGTATCTGCAATACCTGACTTGATTCATTAGCTTCTTGTTGGGACTGGAGAATATAAGTTGCTTGTTGTTGTGTTTGTAATGAGAATTGTTGTTGTTGCAATGTCATTTGATGGATAAGCTCCTTAAGATCCTATATTGATAATTTTGGTTAACTAGGGCCAGAAACTTCTTCATTGAAATTTTGAAATGTCCCCCTAGGAATTGGCTCGATATGTTGAAATGGTTGTGACTAAGTAAGCATTGAGTCATCCTAAAATCCAAATGGACTCTGATATGTTGGATATTGCTTTGTAAACTGATTTTGTGTATCCTCATACCTAAATTTTGAATGACCCATCCAATCAAAATTATAGGTATTGTATAATGATTCATACACATTCTATTGTTCAATGGGTTGGTAGTACTGATGTTCAGGCTGTAATACTAACTTTGAGGTGGGTAATACTGAGGTTCGGGTTGATAGTGATGACTCTCCATTCTACCCCTAAAATGCTGAAAATATGAATATATGGTTGCTCACCAATGAAATTTCTTATTTTTACACTGAAATAAACAAGATCAAAAGAAAGAAATATATAAGATAAAACACATGGATACACGAATGTTAGGCACCTGACGATTTTTTTCCAAATTTTTTAGGAAAAATAGAAAAACCAATCCTAAAATTATCAAACATCGTTAACATTTCTCGACAACAACATACTCTTATTTTCTCTTTCATATTTACTACTCTTCTTCTTCTTCTTTTTGGTTCTCTATTTCTATTTTACCACAAGAATAACAATTGACTAATGAACCTCTAAACCACCAATTCAGGGTTTAAGAAGATTTAAGGAGGTTTGTGGTGTGATCAATCACTAATGGGAATATTAGTCGACTGATGAATTAGTTGAGTGAGGAACTCAACTAGGAAATTCAACTAATGGTGTAACAATCAACTGTTAAGTGTATAACAATCGCTGATGACCTAGATGTTGAGGTGAAAGATGTCATTGAATGGTCAAAGCTTGATAATATTCAAATTCTGAAAGAACAATCAATTGATATTGACAAACAATCAACTATCAGGTAATTTTTAATCATGACAATTGTTAGGACATACGAGCTAAGGGGGTGAATAGCTGTGATTTACTTTGTCTCTTGAATACACATTGGAAACCTTGAAGTGAAGCAAATGAAACGAAACATGATGCTAACAAGTTTATTTTACTTGATTCACTGCCTCCCAATACATTAAGTCGAAGGCCTAGTCCTAACAACTATCCCACTATCCGTCTCCTTCTTGGATACCTTCTAAAGATGGAGAAACCTCTTACAATCGATTGTACAAGCAATACAAAATGAATACAAGATACAAATAGAAATGGAAGCAAATAAACTTTACAATGAGAACTTTACTTTGGATGCTTCTTTGTCGCTTTGGATTGCCTCTTGATGATAGGAAATACAATAGCACTTCACCTCTAACCCCTCAAGAACTGATGACGTCGATTTGCCTCAAAACCCTCTTTTATAGGGTTGAATTCGGGTTGATTTCCACCTAGGAATCGATTGCTTTTCTTCATCAATTAATTGCTACATCGGATTCAACTGTTTAAACTTACAAAACCGCTCTTTTTTTACTTAACCAATCAATTGGCAACCTTCAATCAAACTGGTCAATTGATTTGGAAGTCTTCTGTTCATTGGCCATAGTTCGAGCAATCGATTGCTAAACCCTAGCAATCAATTGCTATATTTCCCAATTGATTGATAAACCTTATCAATCAATTGATCACGTAGTAAATCTTAAAATTTGGGATTTAGAGTTTACCAATTGATTGTTGTATCTCAGCAATCAATTGCTCATGCAGCAAACCTCCTTTTCGAGATTTAGAGTTTATGGCAATCAATTGCTAACCCTAATTTCAATCTTTTCAAGGTTGAAATTGCATCTAGCTTGGTATCCGATTGGTCTCATATATCCTGCTAAAACTTTCTTTGCTCAACATATGGTCACTCTTAACCTGTCGAGATTTTTCGTTGTCCAATATTCGATTAATCTTGACCTATTAGGACTTCGCTATTGTCAAACATCTAATCTTCCTTGACCTATTAGGACTTCTCTCGTCGCTAAGTGCTGAATCAACCATAATCCACTTAGACTTTTTGTCTCATGCCAAGTGTTCGATTTTTCAAGACACACTTATACTTTCCATCTCATATGAAATATCCGATCCTGCATGACCCATTTGGACTTTCCGTCTCGTACCAAGTGTTTGATCCTCCATGACCTATTTGGACTTTCCGTCTTGTGCCAGTCCTCCATGATATTGGTGCAATCAAGGTTGACAAAGCTTGAGTTGAGTTTAGATGTTTGATCAATATGTTAGTTGATCGAGTGAAATGTTAAGTAGGTTAAGGTTAATCAGATACTTGACATTCAATTAATAGGTTAGTTTGATTAAGTAAGAGTCAAGTAAGTCAAGGTTGATCAGACACTTGATAAAGAAATAGAAAGTCCAAGTTGATCATAGTTGACCCAACACTTAGTGATTGAAAGTCCAATATGGAGTTGACACAAGATGAAAAATTCAAGTGGGTCACTATTGACCAGACACTTGGTGATTGAAAGTCTAACAGGGAGTTGGCAAGTGGGAAGTCCAAGTGGGTCATGGGTAACCGGACACTTGGCGATCAAAAGTCCAACACACACAAAAAAAGTCTAAGTGGATCACGGTTGATCGGACACTTAGCAATCGAAAGGCCAACAAGAAGTTGGCATGAAGGGTGAAATTCTGGCAGGTCAAGGTTGACCGGATGCTAGGCAATGAGGAAATCCCGACAGGTCAAGGTTGATCAAATGTTAGGCAACGATGAAGTTTTGATAGGTAAAGTTTGACCGGATGCTAAATAACGGGAAGTCTCGATCGGTCAAGATTGATTAGATGCTGAGCAAAGAAAATCCAAATAGGTTGAGGTTAACCAGATACTAGGTAAGGTGAGAATTTGACTTTGGTAACGCTGAAATAGGAGTATTAGCCGATTGATAGAGTATATCGATCGACTAATGATCATAAAACCCTAAAAATATGATTGCTACAGTATTGCTACAATAACGATAAATAATGATCTTGGATAGTAATTTGCTATAGTAAATTGCTACAGTATCAGTCGACTAATGGATTACATCAGTCGACTGATGGCAGTTTACAGTGTACAGAAACTTCCAAAATCGATCAGAAAACTCGACTTATGGAATCAGTCGATCGATAATAGGTATCAATCAATTGATGTCGATCAAAAGTTAAACAGAAGTAGGTCGATTCGAATGCGAGATTAGATTGATTGCTATCAGTCGATTAATCAGATATATTAATCGGTTGATATTCAAATAGTTGACAAAATCAAACACATTCAAGAATGTTCAAGGAGATTTTCATAACCAGTTCTTAGAGATTTTAAAGTGAAGTGCTAATGCATTTTCGGATCAATAAGAGGTAATTTCAAGTGACAAGAGAGCATCCAAAGTACGTTCTTCATTGTAAAGTTATTTTCAATTTCATTTATTTTTGTATTTACTTTTCTTATTATATTCTTATAATAACAAGACTGTAAAAAGTTTCTGTTAGTATCGATGGAATCAAAGTATCTTCATAATGGTATAATATTGTCCACTTTAGTCCTAAGTCCTCATGATTTTATTTTTGGGTTCAACCCAAAATGCCTCATACCAATGGAGATATCTTCCATCTTATAAACACATGATCTTTTCCATGTATTTCTAATGTGAAACTTTGATTGCATCCCAACAATCCTCCTCTTAAACAAAGGACCATTGGAAGTCCCCTACCATTTTCCTTATGGTCTGAGTCCGAACTCCAGGAGCCCCCCTACCATTTTCCTCATGGTCCGGGCCTCCTCTACCTCCTTCATTTTTTCCGAGGGTCCCCACATGGCTCTACATAGACCATGGCTCTAATACCACTTGTTAGTACCGATGGAATCAAAATATCTTCACAATGGTATGATATTATCCACTTTGGGCCTAAGCCCTCATGGTTTTATTTTTGGGCTTAATCCAAAAGGCCTCATACCAATGGAGATATCTTCCATCTTATAAACCCATGATCTTTTCCATGTATTTTCAATGTGGGACTTTGATTGCATTCCAACAGTTTCTACGCCTCCGGAAGATATTCGAGAATGAGAAGATTTTATGGTAGTAAATCGTTCGAGTAGACTTTGGATTAGTTGCCTTAAGAGGCGGATATCAAGTAAATTCTCGGAGTTGTACATGTAACATCAAGTTTGAATCAAGTTTTCCATTACACATTCATACAACGAGCACAAGATCGAGATGAAGCGAATGAAGTTATTCATCCCCCTCTAGCTTGCATAAGTCCTAATATATGACCCAGTTGGACTTTTTGTCTAATGCCAAGTGTTTGATCCTCCATGACCTACCTGGACAAGAGCATGTCAAGTGTTCAATCAATCGTGATCCACTTGGACTTTTCACTATTAAGTATTCAGTCAACCTTGACCTACATAACATCTAACTAACATATTGATCAAATATCAAAATTCAACTCGAGTCAAACCGAACTTAGTTAATCTTGACCTGAAATCGATTGCATCAACAACTCTATAAAAGAGAATTTCATGGAGAATTCGAATACCTACTCTTGACTAATTCTTGGAGGGTTCAGGGTTTAAGTTTTATTAAATGACTCATCGGATGAGTCATAGATCATGGAGTAAGAACCGAAGATTCTAAGCTATATAAAATTGGTTTGTTAGTGCTACTATAAGTCATTAATTGTTGCATTATTATTTTCTTTGCACAACTGACTATACTCTTAGGTTCAAAGCTTAAATTAGCCCTAGGGCAGGATTGAGTTGGCTACTGTAGAACAGACATTGCTACAATGGACAAGAGTTGAATCTCGACGAAGTCGAGAAAAATATCCTCCCCCACAATGGCCAACAAGAACTTCTTGATTTACCTTCTTAAAGATAGTCATAGAGTTAATCGTGTGAAACCGTCGGAGTGGCGGATTCTATTTTTTACTACAAAAGTTTAAAGTTTAAATTTTGAGTTTTTGGTTCACCCACCCGACCCTTACTCTAGTCGTTAGATCGATCCTACGTACCTAACCCCACTTGCAATCACATAGATTCTTTCACAATTTGAGTTGTAAGTCATGTAAATTGCTTTGACTCATACCATGAGCTCACTAGATTTGAATCTAGACTTAAATTTGAAATTATTTTAGAATTTGTAAAATCTAAAAAAAGCAATCCAACATTAATTTTTGAAAAATATTTCATTATTTTCAAAACCTAAAATTAATTTTTTAAATCAATTGAAAACTTCAAAACGTCATCCAGTGGATCCAAACTAATTTTAAATCTTTATAGAAGGAAACGAATTATAGAATCTTGATCTTTCTCTACTTTTATGTTTTATCCTTAAAGAAATCTTCTCCTTTTGCGTGATTTTTCCCCCCAAATTAAGCAATTCATGCAATGTGATATACGCGCGTTGACCTATTTATTTTCTTTCTTTTATAAATTCAAAGATATATTAATATTCACCTGAGCTTCTGTCACCTGAGCATCTATCTTTAAGCTTTCCTATGTAATCTTGGAACTTAACGCAGACGGTATAATATGATATTTTTAATATAATAATTAAAAAATTAAATTTTATAAAAATTAATTATCTGAATTTATCTTCATATATGTGATATATGTGGGATCAGACTTTAAAGGATTTTGAAATGATAGATCTTTTTTTTTTTTTACCTTTCCTATGCATATTAAAGTGTCTATCCCTAATGATCCGGCGAGGATAATTCCTAGTGACGTGGAAGCACGTGGCATGGTGACGTGGAGGAAGAGTAAAATCCGGGGTAAACAAGGGGCAATGATGTGGGACAAGGATAAAGAAATCTCGATCTCTCGAGGTCATGAGAAAGGTAAGAAAAATCGACCTCCCTAAGAGGAGAGCTCATTCTTCAGTATAGTACTTAAAGATCTCTTACAACTTCATCCGAAATGACCAGACCCCTTCTCCTATTGATTTCAGTACTTTAGCCCCAAGCAAATTAATGATCTAACGAAACGCCGACCTCATCAAGAGGTCGGCGTACACCTTAGTATCCAAGATGAGCTCTTCATAGCTCATATCTATAGATTGCAATCTCTCAATAATGAAGTACGCCCTTTAGCATCTGACCTCACTATCAAGTTGGATCTCCTCCTCAAACCCTTATACTAAGTTCGATCTTTTACAAAACTCCATAGCCGACCTCCCTAAGAGGTCGGCACTAGATTTAAAATACAAACCGAGCTCTTCTGGACCTCGGTGCGCGTAACCCAATTCCTCACAATCTCCATAAGCCCCACGCTGATTTCAGATAAACCTCCTCAGGATGTTACCACGGGCCACAACACTTAGAACAATGGCGAATAAACTCCGTCCTCTCGCAACGAGCTTAGAAGCATCGACCTCATGACTTGGTCCTGATATCACATGTCGACCTCATGACTTGGTCCCGATCTCACATTCCGACTTCATGACATGGTCTCGGCATCACATGCCTACCTCATGACTTGATCCTGGTATCACATGCCGACCTCATGACTTGGTCCCAGTCTCACATGCCGACCTCATGACATGGTCCCGACATCACATGCCTACCTCATGACCTGATACCGGCATCACTTCCATCAGCTACGACTCCCACCAGGAGCTCAGGGCATTCCTAATTCAGCTCATCAGCCTGGTTAATATTACCATATACCTGTGCATCTCAGCCGCACATACAAATCAATCATTCTCGACCTCAAGTTACGGAGTAGATATCAATGGATCACCATACTGACCTTTTCAGCAAGTTTAACAACTTATCTGCAAGAGTTGGATTATAGATCAAGTCCTCTTACTTGGTCCCGTAGGATCCCAACCATCCAAAGAAGATAACTCACGTTGCTAAACCATCAGATATGCAGAATCTGTCACAAAATCAATCCGATGTTCCCGCCCTCATCATCAATTACAAACGTCGAAATCCGAGGATATCGCTCCCGCCACCCCTATATAAACCTCACAGGTATGACAATCAACCATCTTGAATTCTCTCTACACACTTCTATTTTTCCCTTCCTAACTTGAGCGTCGGAGTGGCCACGCCGGGATTTCCCGGTGCCCTGCTAATCCGTGCATTCAGTGTTCATCTCTTCAGGTCCTTATCGTCGGCGGGAACCCACAAGTTGATACGACATTACATTGTCTGATGGCGTGACTATCGTTGGCAAAGAGCCGAAACACCTCATTAATAAATATTCAAACTCACAAGAACAAAGAATATATGCAGCACGTTAATTTGCTAATATAAATCCGATCGAGCAGTATGTTAATTAAGAGAATAATATTATCTTTTATACGTACGATTGCTATCCATTTATTTACTAGATACATGATTATATTGATTAATTATTGCTCAATATAATTATTAAATCCCAAAGAGATAAATCTCAGTCAGTCTCATGGATTCAATTCCTGATGTGATCGGTTCGATCCCATAGAAATTTTCCACCGACCACCAGGGTAAATCAGGAAGCGCATACGGTTGTCAATTCAGATGCCCAACATCCTTTGATTGTGTTCCTCATTTAGAAGAAAATTCTTGCAAATACGCCGTAGTTGAGGTTCGAATCGTGGATCTCTGAGTCACAATCCGGATATCCTACCGTTGCACCATTGCCCCGAAGACAATTATTAAACCCCAAAGAACTTATGCAATTACGTCTTAATTACTAACACACATAATTTATTGCATCTGTGATCAATACATATTTTAAGGATAAAATATTTTTTTGTTCATAGATATAAATTTCTTAATCGAATTAGTATACAATCCTAGTTTTAAAAAATATTTTTTAAATGAAATAAAAATATTAATTATTAAAAAAGTATATGAATAACATCATTTATAGTAATGATCCCTTTTCCAATATACTCTTATAAATTGAACATCACATTCTATATCCGACAAATCCTTTTTAATACTCCACAGTCGACTAATTAATCAATTACATTATATTTATTTTGCTCAGCTAATAGTAAAATATTCTATTTGCATTTATAGTAGGAGATTATTAACCGTTGAGTTGTACGTGCTATCAGTTAGACATTTGTATATGCATGGTATAAATAATATTTTATTCTATATGCATGATATTGATGCCAACTTTAGCTATTCCCTAAGCAAGAAGACAAATAACCTCTCCTTTATTTACTTGATTCTCTCTCTCTCTCTCTCACGCTACTTATTCTTAACTTACAAACATGTCTTCACACTATGCATGATAACGATAAAGATTATATTTCCTTCTTAGTTGATATATTCTCGTGCTTTAATTGTTCATCTATATGCTAGAGGTTCCGGAATGAATTTGTAAATCCTAAACAGTATAAATTTTATAAATTGAAAAAGAATTTAGATAATTAAAAATATATATAAGAATAAAGATATAGTTTTAACAATTAATATGACACAACATATTATATACAAAATCAACTTATAAAAAACTTAATTGGAGAGTCATTGTCGTTGTTTTGTAGCATCAACTGCTTAATTTTTGTGGAAGAAGATGAAGCGGAAATAAAAAGATGGTCTTCCAAGGGAATTACGGTGACGACGCCGTAAAATTTTTGTCAATAGAAAACGAAAACAAGATGTTAGTTAAAAATTTTAAACTCTTATAGAGCAAACCCTATATATAGAAATTTGATTCATTATTAGTCCATAGATAATAACAGAATGGGCTAACGAATTCTATATATTTAATTGATATCCGATAATCCGAAATCCGATAAACCTTAGTTAGATCACTTAAATAGGTTTGGTTCGTATCCGCATATACAAATTATAATTAAGTCCGCCTTAAGAGATTAAATCCAATAATTTTCCACTTGGGTTACATGTAATATGTATATGATAAAAGGTTATAACTTTAGTTGATATCAAACTCTATGTGTATAAAAATACCTCTGTAAATAATCTAGTCCATTAACTTGACTGGTATAAGACTGTTCCGGCCAAAAACCGACGACAGTCAACCCTCCGGTTAAGGATATGCCACCTCAACTTGTGCGGGCCCGAAGGAGGAGGGGACCTGCAAGATCACGGAAGAACGAACGGATTAGCTGGCGCTGGGAGATCCCGGCAGGCCACTCCGACGCTCAAGTTAGGTTTCCGGCGGAGGAAGTAGTAGTAAAATGAAGAGAACAG
>JAOBBC010073713.1:0-11310 GCA_025388495.1 Curcuma longa
CTTTGATTAGAGCCAATATTGTGGAGGATAGGGAAGCAACCATGACTCGGTTTCTCCATGGCCTAAACCGAGATATTAGTATTGTGGAGTTACAGCATTATGTGGAGCTTGAAGACTTAGTTCATCAAGCAATGAAAGTAGAGCAACAATTAAAGAGAAAGGGCATTGTTCCGGCTCCTTACCGACGACAGCTGAATCACCAGACAAGGGGGAGGTCGCATCACCTGATGTTTCCACAATGGAAGAGAAAGGACCTGCAAAGGGGGGCACTGAACGCACGGATTAGCTGGGCACCGGGGGATCCCGGTGTGGCCACTCCGATGCTCAAGTCAGACCGAGAGAAAATGCAAATGTACCCTCCGGATTCAAGATAGGCTAAATGTCATACCTGAGAAGTTTATATAGGGCGAGGGGGAGCGATACCTTTGGATCTGCCTGTCTGTGATTGGAGGAGATGGCGGAATCTCAGGATCTGATGTGTGACAGATTCTATAGATCAAACGGCTCTTCTGTATATCTTATCTTCTTTGAAGGGTTGCGATTGTATGGGACCAAATAGTGAGATTTGGTTATCTAAATCGCCTCCTGTGGATAAGTTTTGTGAAGAAGCCTTGACCTTTATCCGTTAGTATCGTCTCCGCGTCGGGCGTGACCAATATGTACGGTTGAGATGCACTGATGCTGGATATTCTCAGCCGTGTAGGTGGGCGGATATCCTTCCGATCTCCTTATGTGTTTCGTGGCGGAGGAGATCAATAGGAGGTCCTTCTTTTGAGGTAGGAACAGGATGCTGCAACCAGGTGCTGGCACATGCTGCGACAACCGAGCTATAAGGTTGGAGTGCGAGGTGACAATCTGGTTTCGAGGTTGGCTTCTGAAGCGGCGACTTGGTCAAGAGGTCGGCTTATGATGCGGCGACCTGGTCATGAGGTCGGCTAACAGGTGGGCCCGGGCTTTCTATGTGTTTCTGAACTTCGAAGGGGTGCTGATAGATGGGACATATAATCCGATAGCGAGGTAGGATTATGTGACCGAGCTATGAGGGGTTTAACTAGGCTGGCCGAGTTCAGTCACGGACTTAGGTAGTATGTTAGCCTTTTGATGGGGTGATATACCTATCGTTGTAAAGGACCTGGGCTTGGAGGTCATGATGGGTCGATAATGAGATCGGTTCGTACAATGTTAATTAAAGCTAGGGGAGGGTTCGTATGAGGTGTTGTGATGAGTGCCGACCTCGAGGTTAGGGGTGCTGTGGGTAGTTCTCCTCTTTGGGGTGGTTAGCAGGACTTCTTAGTTGTGATACGGGAGGAGAGGTGGCTCCTCTACCTAGGGCCTGATTTAAGCCCACCTCCTTTTCCCCTTAGGGGAATCGGATTCTTCTAGCTAGATGTCACGTACTTTCCACGTGTCCTCTGAGGGACCCTTTTATCCTACGTGTTTGTCCACGTCATTCCATCCGGATCACAAGCCTCCCGATCTAGTTTAGTCGAAGGAGACGTAGTTTGACTGACTGAACCTAAGTTTGATTCACTTTGCCTTTCTACTTATTGGATCCTGGTCAGTTACCATTTGTTTCGTTCGTTTATTCTCCTTTGTTAATCTTGGCATCCAGCGGTCTTGATTGACCACCGTCCCTTTCGTTGATTGCTTTGGTTTATTTATCAACGGTCCTGATTGTTCGACCGTTCGCTTAAACCCCTCGCGTTTCGTCGTCTCTCTTACTCGCCACTTCGAACCCTAACTCCCGCATGTCCTTGGGCTCCGATTTCCCTCCGATCTTGTTCGCGTTCTTTTCACTTCTAGGATTTCCTCCCCTTCGACCATGTCTGCTTCTCCTCGTAAGTTCACTATCTGAGTTAGGACGTGTTTCACTTCGTTCTGTTTCCCAGCCCTAGGGTCTCGTTCTTCCTCCTCTTCTTCCGCGTTGATCGACTTCCTCTACGCTTTTTTCTTCCTCCGCTTGTGTTTCTTTGTTTAGCCTACCGCTTTCCTTTTCTTACATTCTTATGGGAACCCTAATCCCTTAGTATAAGACCGAGACCTCTTCGCTATGCCCAGATGATGCGGTGATGCTTCGGGATCGCTACGGTATCACTAGCGATCATCTGATTAGGGTACCAACCTCCCTTCAGTGACCGCACAAACCTCCTTCTGGTTATGTCACCTTTTTCAAGGGGTAGTTGGAAGTGGGTTTGTGTTTTCCTATTCCCCTACTCTTTCATGACCTAGCCAATTATTTCCACCTCTCCTTGTCCCAATTAGCTCCGAACTCCTACCGCTTGCTGTGCGGTACTTTTATCGTTTTCTAAGTTTACAACATCTCTTTTGATCCCCAACTTCTTCATCAGTTCATCCACCCTAAGAAGGGTGAGTCCGGGGTCGTGTATTTCTCAGCTAGGTCGGGCGCCAAGTTCCTAGCTGGTTGTTCCGATTCCCAAAAGCGGTGGAGACGGAGATTCTTTTATATTAAACCTCCGGCTCCTTATGCTTGGCCTACTGCCTGGGAACCCCTTATGCCTCCTCCCCCCACTTTGGGTTCTTAACAGTCCTCGTCGCCTTTTGTACATGTCAAGGCGACGTTATCTCCCCTCTTGTTTGATGCCAACAAATTGGTGTCTAATGAGGCCCTCCTATATCGAGCGAGCCTTAGTCCTACCTGCGTTCCCCTGACTTCATCTTTGTGTAAGTCTTTTATTTTTGCTATAATTCCTTTTTGAGCTGATTAATTCTCTTCCCTCGTTTTTGGTTGCAGATGAGATTCTTGTGGAAGCCTCCGTGAAGAAGGCTCTGAAGTGGGACCTCTCCTCTACTGATAGCTGGTGGGTTTCTACAGAGGTAGAGGGGTCTTCGGCAGCTATCCCTGACACCGGAGTTCCCCTTATATCAAGTGAGTCCACGGCTTCAGGGGCTAAGGCTGTGGAGTTAGGTAGCCCTGTAGCTATTGGGGAACCTGGGAGCTCGGCTCCAGTTGCTGCGAGAGATGAGGTGTCTCCGTCGATCCTTCCGGCGGACTTAGCTAGGGCAGGTCTATGCTTCCTTTGGTCTTGAGGAGGAAGGGTTGGGGTCTCCTTCTATGACAAATCAGGTACCTGAGACTTCGGTGCCCAAGGATTTGGCTCCTGTAACCATTCGGGAGACTCGGGCCCGAAGAAGGATCCGAGAGGAGAAGAGTAAATATTCTGCAATTTCTGGGAAGTCGGAGACCATTGTGATCGACGTCCCTGAGATTGAGATAGCAGGGCAGGGTTCCTCTCCTAGGGTGGAGCCTTTATAGGTTTCTCCCTTGAAACCTCTGTCCCCGGAGTCATGCGCTAAGCAGTGTCCTGAGAAAAGAAAGACATTATCCACTTCTGCTGCTGCCTCCAAGAAGAAGAAGAAGTCTAAGGTCGTCCGTCCTCCCCGCTCTCCTTCGGCTATCCATGTAGAGGAAACTTCTGGGGATGATTTCCAGAGGTACACTCGGGAGGTGTTACCTACTCTGGATACAGAGACCATTTTTAGCCATATACACGGTTCCTTGAGCAAGGTATGAAGTTTTGTCTTTGGGTGTTGTTTTATCATAGCTTATAGATACGCTTTTCCCTGTCTATGTCCAGGTGGTGAGGCAGTGTCAAAAACTTCACCGTAGGGTTCCTTCCCTCAGCTCTGATAACCTGCGCTTGGAGGCCCAAGTGTCTGAGTTGCAGAAGCAACTGGAGGGTCTAGTTGGATCAGAGAAACTGCAAGCTGGCGCTGAGGTATCAGAGCTGAGGCAAGAGATCGACCGATTAAGAGTAGATGCTGAGCTTCGAACTTCCAGACTTCAGGAGTTAGAGCGAGAATTGGAAAGAAGTCGAGCCTCCACCCACACAACCCAGTTGGAGCTAGAAAAAACTCGGCAAGAAGTCGGACTTCTAGGGAGGGTTCGATTCAAGCTAGAAGCTGACCTTGCTGTGGCCTATCAACAGAAGGGGATGCTCCATGATGACCTGGAGCAAACACAGGCTCGGGTGCAAAGCTTGGAATCCCAGCTAGCCGATGAGAGGAAACAGCAGGAGCTCCTACTGGCTGCCAATGATAAACCTTTATCTGAGGTAGAGGCCCTTCAGCAGCAAGTAGCCGAGCTCCGGGGGCAGGAGGAGGAACACCAATTGAAGTGGAAGGAATCGTTCCTGAGCTTTACCGAATTCCAGGAGCTGCTGGGGACCAAAACTGGTACTATGCTGTGACACGGGTTCCAAGGGGCTGTGAAGTAATTTATTCACTCGGGTCTAATAGTGAAGGGTTCAAATTTGAACTTTCTTAGTCCAGAGAAGGTTTGGGAGGAATTGCCAGACTCAGAGAAGCCTAGCCGTTAGTTCAAAACTGTTTTCTAATTTCTGTAGGATTGACTTTGATGACTTGTGTTTATCTTCCTCATGGGAAGGTTGTTTTCGCTATTTTCGTTTCTTGCTTCTGCATCCTTGGTTCCCATCGCCGCGCTCTCTTTCGCAAACTCTGCACCTCTCCGTAAGTTTCTGCCTTCTTCTTCGAACTGCCTTCCTTCGTCTCTGTTGATTCTTATCTTCCCCTCATTCGACCTCCTCGGTTTCTAGGGCAAGGGTCCTTCTGCTGCTCTAGCGATCCCTTCCCCCCTTCTTTCACATCTCCTTGTTTTTCTGGTTTCGTCTGTCTACGGGCGCTTTGCCCTTTCTCTTTTCGTTCCTTTTTCATTTGTCTGCCCGCTTATCTAGGGTTCCTTTCTTGTACTTTCGATTTCTCCCTTTGGGAGGTCTATTCCGATGTCTGATCCACTTCCCTGGTTTGAATGGTGCAAACCTTCCAGGTTAACTGGAGATGATGAGATTATGCTTAGGGCCTAGTATGGCATTCCTGTCGACCACACAATCTTGATTCCGACCTCCTCCCAAAGACCTCACCCGCCTCCTCCGGGCTACGTGACTTTTTTTCAAGGTCAAATGGAGGGAGGTCTCCGCTTTCCTCTTCCTCATTTCCTTCAATCCCTCACTTCCTATTTCCAGCTCTCTTTATCGCAGCTTCCTCCTAACTCCTTCATGCTAGCCTGCTGTGCTTCTATTATCTTTCAAATCTATCAGGTTCCGATTGATCCCACTACCTTTCATTATTTCTTCTGGGTTAAGAAAGGGAAAAGGGGTGAGATCTACTTCTCTGCCCGACCTGGCTTCTGGCTTTTCGACAAGTGCCCTTCCTCTTTGATGGGTTGGAAGGATAAGTATTTTTTCCTTCGACCTCCTTCCCCCTATACCTGGCCGACCTTCTGGCGATCTGCTCCTCTTTCTTCACCAACTCTGGACCAGTATAGGTTAAGCCCATATTTTGCGACGGCTTTTAAGACTCTGGACGGTCTCCAGTTTAATGTGAAGTCCCTTATATCCAATGAGGCCTTGTTATACAAAGCTGGCCTCAGTCCCAATGATGTCCCTTTGGATGCTTCCTTGAGTAGGTTTCTTTAAGGCTTTCTTTTGACCTTTGTTATACTAACTAATTTCTCCCTTCTTGTGTTTTTCAGGAGATATTTTGATGGAGGCCTCCTTACTGAAGGCACTGAAATGAGACCTTACCAACACAGATAAATGGTGGGTGTCGGACGAGGCTGTTAGGTCCTCCACAGCCACTCCTGAGGGTGGAAGTTCAGCTCCCGCTGAGCTAGAGGGAGTGATGATCGTTGATCCTGAGGAGCAACTAGCCCTCGACATTACTGGAGCTGAGGGAGAAGCATCGCTACCTCCTGCCTCATCTACCCTGGGACCAGCTGAAGGGGAATTCACCAATGCAGTAGTGAATTTAGAATCCTCTGCTGAGACTGAACCCCCTACTGAGGTACTGACCACCGGGGGCAATCCTCCTCTTGGGGAGGTTATGGAGGCTTCCTCCCAGAGGAGGAGTGAAGAGGAGGGGGTCCTAGCGTCTGATCCCTTAGAAGAGTTAGGTGCTACGGTGGAGCAGGTTCCTGATGTCGTTTCTCCTAAAGACCAGATTCCCCTAGCTCAACTGCTGCCTCTGGCCGCTTCTCCTCTGCAGCCAGCTCCTTCCGAACTCCGTACCAAGTGCCGCCAAGACAGGGGGAAGTCACCGACCCTCTCTTCTGCTACTGCCACGACCTCTGAGACTCTGAGGGGGAGGAAGAGGTCTCGGGACACCCGCCCCTCTCGTGTCCCCGAGTCTTTTCCGACTACTTCTCCGTTGGGCCCTGAGGGAGGAGCCTTCTGCTTGGGAGAAGAGAGCCACCAATATGGGTTGACTCTTGCCCGTCTGTCCAATGATGCGCTGCGCTAGCAGATACTGGATTCTGCGACTAAGGTATGTTTTGTTCCACTTTTTTAAATCTATTTTTTGTGTGAGGCTTATCTGCTTTTGTGTTTTATTAGACGCTGATAGCTGCCAAGAGCTGGACCACCGGGTGCCCCGATTGGAATCAGCCAACCATCAGCTCCATCTCCAAGTATCCGACCTTCAGGCGCAGCTGCAGAACTCCCCCTTGGAGGCAGAGCTGGCCCTAGCTAAGGTGCAGTCAGAGGCCGCTGGTGTGGAAGCCGAAAGAGCTCGGGCAGACCTGGCGAAGGTCTCGGCTAAGCTGGCTAAATCTGATAAAGAAGCCGAGCTTCGTTCCTCCCGCCTCCAGCACTTAGAACAGGAGATGCAGACCATCCAAGCTTCCTTGAAGACATGTCAAGGAGACCTAGCCCAAGCGCGGCAGGAGGTCAACAATCTGTAGGAGGGAAAACAGAAACTGGAAGAGGACTTATCTACCCAGCTAGGTCAACAAGAGGGACTTCGGAAGGAGCTCTTAGATAGCAATCACCAGAGGGACACCCTGCAATCCACAGTGGGTGAGCAAGAGCAACTGATTGCTGGCTTATGTGAGGAGGTGTCCAAGCTGAAGGCGGACGAGGAATCCAAGTGGCAGGAGAGGCTGGCGGACTATTTGGAGTCTCAAGAGTTCCTTGCGTTACTGGGTACTAAGGCAGGGGGCATGCTGATGCACGGGTTCAATGGAGCCGTTAAACAGTTTCTTCAGTCGGGGGTAGTACCCCGGGGCTCTGATCTAAAGTTCTTGGATCTCGAAAAGGTCTGGACAGAACTACCTGAGTCTGAGAAGCCCGGACGTTGATTTATTTCTTGACCTTTCTTTTTGCCCTTATTGTATTTAGGAAAGATTGTTATGACGGAATGTAACTTTCTATTTCCCCTTGGGGGACTAAAACCATGTTTGTATAGTTTTTGCATCCTGGTTTATGGTTTCGAACTTTTTCGACGGTGTGGCTTAATATTCGCTTCCCATTTTATAGTTATTGGGGTAGGGTTTTAGTGCCTCTGATCGGTTTGGGCTAAGTTCGAGTTATCTGATGCTATTGTCCCACCTCTTCCAGAGGTTCTCTGGCGATAGGTGTGTTCTTTTCCTAGCTTTCCTTGCTCTGTCATTTTAGCCTCTTCGCCGAGTTTTATACAGACTTGAAGGGGACATCCCTCGTCGAGTTTTATACAGACTTGAAGGGGACATCCCTCGTTCCTTGCCTATGTGCCGAGGAGCAAATTCTTAACCTTTCCCCTGTCTGTGCTGGCTTTATCAGGATAAAGTTTTCGTGCTCCGAAACTTTAGGAAGGGTTTTTCCTATATTTACGGCCGGACTATTTCTTATAAAATTTTAAATATTCCGTGATGATAGGGTTGTCGTTATCTTATATATGCATCTCAGTTTCTTCTCGTGTTTCTAGGTTTCTTTTGGCTACCTTTCTATCGGATTGTTCTGTCGCTCTCGTTGGTGGTCTCTTTTTGTGTACAGGTGCTTTTCCGGTCTCATTTCTACTTTCATCATCCGTCGTATGGCGTCCTTTACTCCCTGGTTCGACGCCTATCATAGTATCTATGATTCGGGTGCTGTGGGCTTGTTCCGGAATCAGTTCAAGATTCCTTTAGATCATGAGCTTCGCGTGCCTCTCTCCGATCAGCGGCCTAGTCGGCCCCCTGCTGATTACATAACTATTTTTTATGACTAGATGACTAGCGGTCTTAGGTTTCATATATCTCCCTTCCTTCTAGATTTAGCTCGGTATTATCGGCTCAACCTTTCTCATCTTGTCCCAAATTCTTATCGCTTGATTTGTGGTACCATTATTATCTGCCAGTTGTACCAAATCACATTAACTCCGGCTTTGTTCAATAGTTTGTACGCTTTGCGCCGGTTCGAATGTGGCATTTTTTACTTCTCTGCTCGGCCTGGGCTAAGCTTCCTTAGCAAATGTCCTACCTCCCACAAGGGTTGGAAGGGTTGTTTTATGTTCCTTAAACCTCCCCGACCTTATGCTTGGTCTGCTGCCTGGTCAACCGACTTACCTCCGGTTCCAGGTTTGGGTCCTATACACCGTTCTTCTACCTTCTTAGAGGCTTCTTCTAGGTTGGCTAGTTTAGATTTTAATGTTAACGATTTGGCGGGGAACGAAGCCTTGTTGTACCGAGCTGGGCTTAGTCCTATTCCTATTCAGCTGGAAGATCGTTTGAGTAAGGACTTGTCTTGGTAATTATTTTGATGGTGGCTCATTAACTTTTACTTTCCTTGCAGGTCGCATTATGCTAAACGCGTCTATGAATAAGGTTCTCAAGTGAGATTTAACCCGCTTAGAGAGTCTGTGGGCGTCAGGGGATCCGACTGAGGATCCTGGTGCTTTACCCCCTTCTAGAGGGTCTGTGTCTGTTCGAGACGTTATGGGCAGTTCTTCTTCTACGAGGGCCGGATCATTGAAGACTGGTCCCGAGCTAACTGAGAAGGTTGCTTCCTCTTTTCAGCCCTCCGCTGTAGGTCGGCAAAAAAGGCAAAAGAATCAACCTCCCTCAGGAACAACTAGAGAGGGCCTTACAGGTAAGCGCCAGTGTTCTCTTGTCCTTAAGCACCGTAGTTCCGATCTTCCTAACATGTCTCGACCTCTTGCATGTCCGTCTGGTGACCGGGGTGATCCTGTCTAAGGATCTGAGGTAGCTCTTAATGAGCTGCGCGCAGTGGAACCATATGTACCCCGTTCGGTCCAGACTTTAGAAATACAAATTGATCCAGGAAGTTTATTTTCCCGTAATGTGGGTGAGGCAGCCACTGAGCGCCTAGAGGCTCACCAACGCCTTCTTACTCATCTGGGGGTGGTTGAGCTGACCGATCATCTATATGAGTCTTACATCAAGGTATTTTTTATTCCTTCAGGGATATTTAATAATGTGGTGAGTTTTCTCATCGTCTGATCTTGGCAGATTGGGATGGAGCAGAAAGCTTTGCATCGTCAGGTGGTTAGGTCAGAGAAACGCTTTGCTCGCCTGGATAGTGAGTTGGTTCGCTTGAAGGAGGAATTAGCTGCCCGACCTCCTCTGTCGCCTGATTCATCTGAGGCTCTAAGAGACGCGGATTTAGCTCGATCCGAGGTCATGACGACTCGGGACGCTTACCTATGGGCAGAGGGGGAGGTCGAAAGATTGAAAAAGGAGATTCAAGAGCTACGCCATGCCCGGAGGCAATTGAGGGAGTCTTGTGCGCAAGCAGAGCGTTTATCAGGGGAGCGTGCGATCGAACTAGGTGAGGTTAGAAGTCATGTCCAGCAGTTGGAGGCCGATCTGGTAAAAGAACGGGAGCAGCTGTCAGAAGCTCGTGCAAAGGGGGAACAACTCGTGTCTTAGCTGAATGCTGCCCAGGTAGAGATGGAAGAGATGCAGAGTAATGAGGAGGCTCGATTCGTGAAGCGCCATCAAACCTTTCTTTCTTCCCCTGAATTTTACCAACTATTGACCGAGCGGTCCAGTAAAATGATGGAGTGTGGCTTCGAGGGTGCTATCCTCCAATTCCTCAGATCGAGTTTTATCCCTCGAGATGCTGACCTCAGTTTCTTGAATTTGAAGGCGGCCTGGAACGTTTTGCCTGAGTCAGTTCGGCAAGATTTTCCTGTTCCTGAAGAGGTTAATATGGTGGAAATTGAGAATGCTCTGGTTGGATTGCCAGAGATCTTGGTAGGTCTTCCTTCCATTCCTGGATTGGGCCCTGAGGCCTAGGTTTCACTGGATTTTCGTGTTTTGTGTTAACGTTATTCCGTCTGTTGCTTTTGTAAGTTGCATGAGTTAGGCCTAGCTAGTCTTTTTTTATTATTGTCGTCGTATGAGTTTCATTGCTGCTTCGGAATGCTAATATATTGTTACTCAGGGTGTGAGTCTGCTTCTTGATTGATGTGTGTGTCATGTTGTGTCCCGTGACCCCATGATATTGACGTGATAGAGAGCTGCAGCGACCAGCTTCCCTTTCATCCTTTTCTTGTTTGAATACGTAGGTTGGCTTTCTCCTCTTCTTTGACTCTGATGGAGGGTTCCTTCGAGGACCGCCTCTGGCGGCTTAGGGAGAAAGGAGCGAAAGCTAGATCGAAGGCGGAGCAATGGGATCTTCGGGCCTCCTTATATAAGGGGGATGTCCAGAAGATTGAGAAGGAGAGGGACACATCTCTTCGGCGCTATACCCGTTCTAAGCAGCAGTGGGATAACGCCATTGAGGAGGTACGTAAGTGTAACTAAGATTTTACAGGGATCTCTAATCAAGCCCTGAAGCAGCGGCATGAATTGTCCGATGCTGTTAGGGAGATGGAGCGTTTGGGAGAGGAGTGTGTGGAGAAACTGTGAAAGTTGGATGAGCTGGAGGCTGAGATGCCAGCCGTGTATTTTGAGGGGGTGTCATCGTCAAGCTCGGGACGGAGCTCGACGTCCTGAGAATGTGAAAGAGCTTCTATTTCCTTCCTTGCCTTTCTTTTAATTATGTAGGCTATGAGGGATGTTAGTTTGTCGTTGTTTGCTTCAGACTTGTTTGTACAGTGAGTGTTATCATGTATGCTCGGTGAGTGTTTGTCGTGACTCTATGCTTTTTAAGATAATTTTCAGGAAAAACAGGATGAGGGTAGGCGAGCATGAGCTTCGAGTTTCTGCCGTGGCCAATTGCCGGTGTTGAAGGGGGTTGGGCTTAGAAGTGTCGCAGTTGATTGCAGATCCAGATCCTTGGACAGGAATGGAGTCTGGAGCTTGGGGTGCCTGTAGGAAGGCATAGTGGGAACGGATCCCAACCTCCATTGAGTGCAGAATCTCAAGATGGAGTTGAGCATGCCCAGGGAGTAGGTCCCTACCTCCATTGAGTGCGGAATCTCATGATGGAGTTAAGCATGGAGCTCGGGGGCCTGTAGAAAGGCATAGTGGGAACGGATCCCGACCTCCATTGAGTGCGAAATCTCAAGATGGAGTTGAGCATGCCTAGGGAGCAGGTCCCTACCTCCATTGAGTGCGGAATCTCAGGATGGAGT
>JAOBBC010073909.1:0-11308 GCA_025388495.1 Curcuma longa
TAGATTTAGTAAGTAGTTCCACGGTCCCTGTGGATTCGATCTTTTTATTACTTGACGACATTCCGTATACTTGCGGAACGCTATCAGGAAGAAGTCTTAACAAGGTCAAGTGCACCAGGTGCAAGTCCAGGCAAGTCAGGAGGATCGGATGCATGACAGAAATCCAGGCAGGTTAGGAGGACCGGATGCGTGGTGGAAGTCTAGGCGGTCAGGTGGACCAGTAACCTAGCAATAAATTCTAGGGGCCGAGGATCATGGCTAAGTGGAAAGTCCATTAAATCTGGAGGACTTGTTAGTAAATCAGGTAAATTCTTCCGAGTGGAGTGGATAAGGGTGCGTTTCCGGAGTAGAACAGTAGGCGTCGGTCTAACCTAGAGTTTCACTGGAAACCTAAAGTTAAGACCACTTAATAGTTCACAAACTGTTAATTCATTTCTGCATCTTTGGTTTTTGCACTAACTTGTAATGCAGGATTGGAGAGGCGGGAATTTTGATTCCGAGCAACTCTATCCGGAATCCAGGCGATCGGCAGTCCAGGTGCCCGGATTGTGAATCTAGACGATTACACGTCAGCGAACTAGGCCAGCGAAGCAATGAGGTGGTGTTGTCCCAGTGGCCGGGACACCTCAGCTTCTAGGTGACTGGATCGATTCCAGGCGCCTGGGATCGGATAAAACGCAGCGGAGTCAAAGTTCAATCGGAACCTCCACGTTAGCAAGGAGTCGATTGGAAGGGGAATCTAGGCGACTGAAAGTGCCGAGTCAGCAGCGTCGATGGCGGATCGGCGGACATCGTAGAGGCGCTTGGAAAGGGATTCCAAGCGCCCGAAAAGACTTATAAAAACACTTCAATAGAAGGCTTCCAGATATCAATTCAAGTAATTCTATAGCAAGCCAACGACAGTCTGCACGCGAACGATCACCCTAGAAGCCATCGTAACGCTGGAGTTCTATATCGCAAGTCATCTTCTCAACCTTCGATGATCTGGGTAATGATTTACTTGTATGCTTTTCATTTAAGTACGATAGAATTGTTATCGTATTGATATTTTATAAATCGTTACAACTCCTCTCCGTAAGGAAGGAGTTAATTAATGGATTGTCCATACGTAAATGATCAAAGATCGTGGGCCTTGGAGTAGCAGTCAATGGTTGGGAACCAAGTAAAAGAAATTGTGTCTATTCTATCTCTTGTGTTCGCGATCATTATTTCCACTGCATCATTATCTCTGATTTGAGAACGTTATCAACGAATTTCCAAAAACCAAAAAATACTATAAGATAGCGCTATTCACCCCCTCTAGCTCTCTCTTCGATCCTACAATTGGTATCAGAGCGGGGTGCTCGAACTCAGTGCAACCACTGGTCGAGTAGATTTTTCCAAAATTATTTTTTAGATTTTTTTTGAATTTTTAAAAAAGTTTATTTTATTTTTTTCTCCCGCACTACTAATCTAAGACCAAGTCTTGGAATGAATTTTTTGTTCTTTCTATGTGCTAGATAAATGATCCACCAGGAAGGATTTAGTACCGCAAGTACATCTCTGTTCTCTAGGGAGGACTTTATCTACTGAAAAGGTAGAATGGAGTACCACCTGAAGACTCAAGTGGATATGTGGATAGTCATCTAGATGAGATTCACAATCCTAACTGACAATGACGGCCTACCACAGTCTTGCGATAAATGGGATACGACCACGAGAAAGAAAATAAAAGCATATGCAAAGGCAACTCAGACTCTGCAATGTGGGTTGACCAAGGAGGAGTTGAACCAAGTCTGGCCCTTTATAAGTGGAAAGGACTTATGGAATAAGTTAATCGAATTGTACGAGGCACCTTGGACACGAAGGTCAGCAAAAGGGATCTACTGATGAACAAGCTCTATAACATCTGTATGATGGACGGAGAATCGGCAAGTGCTTTACATGCCAGAATACAAGATATCCTGAATGACCTTCATGCAATCGGACAACCGGTGGAGAACCGAGACACAATAAGGTACGCTTTGAAAGCGTTCCCAAGAAACACTTTGTAGGCATCTATAGTGGATGCTTACAAGGTCTCCAGGGACCTT
The DNA here is from genome assembly GCA_025388495.1 of Curcuma longa. Classification (NCBI taxonomy): domain Eukaryota; kingdom Viridiplantae; phylum Streptophyta; class Magnoliopsida; order Zingiberales; family Zingiberaceae; genus Curcuma; species Curcuma longa. The sequence goes on from JAOBBC010073909.1 coordinate 2,073, forward strand.
TCAAAAGTTAAGTTAGATGAATTATTTTCAGAGTTCGAGTTGCATGAACAGACTAACGCCAAAGTGGAAGAGAAAGGTGTAGCCCTTATTGCAGGTACATCCAAAGAAAAGAAGTCCAAAAGGGTGACCGAAGAAAGTGACTCATCAGACTTCGAGAGCAACAACGAGGTTACAACGGGGCTGGTGAACTTGGTCCGTAAGATGATACGAAAGAAGCGCGGAATCAAAAAGTCGGAGGTGAAAAGCTAGTACAAAAGTCAAACACCAACCAATCTTCAACCGATAAAGCGGATCTAAAGTGCTACGGATGCAATAAGAAAGGTCATTTCAAAGCAGAGTGCCCAAATCAGAAAAAGGAACGAAGATCCAAGAAGAAAACATTAAAGGTTACATGGGATGAATCATCATTGGAGGAGTTAGATGAAGAACCTATAACAAGCTTCCTCGCACGTCCGGCACGGGACGAATCAACGGAGATCGATAGCGAGTCAGACACAGACTCGAGTTCAAGCCACGGATCCGCATCCGTTTCTAAAGGTTCTAACACCACTGTAAGTTCTGAGAAGTTATATTCCATAATTGTTAGTTTAACAAAGAAATTGACTAAGTCCGATGCCTTAGTTGAATCGCTCCAAGAGGAGGTAACTCTCCTCAAGGAGAAAGTCAACTCTAGATCGTTAACTGAAATCACTCAAATTGAGGATTCGACTCAAGTTTAACTTGAGAAAGAAAATTCTCAATTGAAGCTTCAAGTTGACAATATAAAAAGATCGCTTGAAAAATTCACCTTAGGATCTAAGTATCTTGACATGATACTTGAAAACCAAAAGGTTGGATACAATCGATCTAGTATTGGACACAAAGCGAAAAATAGAGCATTCATGACATTACTGCACAGACCTAAGAAACCCAGAGTCCAAGCATGAGTTTCAAAAACCAAACTGAGAAATCTAGTTGGAACAACCAGTTCTGAGCCCCCAAGGATCAAATATATTATTTGATCAGACCCAACAAGGGTCGTGATCTAGGGGGATCCAAAACCTTACCTAAATGATTATCTGCATTTTTTATTTTTTTTTCTTTATTTATTTCTGCATTAGATCAATCTAGGCTAGGTAAGGACAAATATTTGATTAATTCTTGCCCAACATAGTAGCACGGTGAGGTAAGATGATAGTACGTTAGGGAGACCCAGTTTAAGTAGTCAAGTAGGATAAGGAGTTCCTTACTTGGTCTACTTAACTAGGTCAAACTAGCCGAAGCTACCTCGCCACATCCTAGACTAGTTAGACCAAAGTTTTTCTCTAAACTAGCTATGCATATAATTTCCTGAATCAGCTTTATATTAAAAAATAGTCGTTATTATGATACCCAAGAAGGCCTATGTGTGGCCTGGAAGCTGATCCTTGAAATGTATGTTTAGAGATTCGAACGGTTAAACTTGAATCTAACTCAAGGTTAATCAAATAATAGATATCTTGGAAATTATTTAAATAAGATAAAATGGTAAAATCATCTCACAAAACCCATAAGATTAAATGTGTGATCATCTAGAAATGGGTGAGATGAAAATTAGGAAAGAACCAAATAGTTCTAAATCCACAAAATCCAATCAAGCGTCTTTTGTGTAGTGGATGTTCCAGACACATGATTGAGAATCGATTAAAGTTCACCAAATTGATGTTCAAAGACTTAGGATCCGTTGCCTTTAAAAACAACGGTAAATTTAAGGTAATCGGATCAGGTAACATTGAATTAGACTCGAACTTCATAATTAAGAAATCTCTTTTGGTTGAACAATTCAAATTTAATTTATTAATCATTAGTCAATTGTGTGATTCTGGATACATAGTTAGGTTCACTAACTAAAAATATTTAATTAAAAATTTAGAAAATCTAAAAGTTAACCTTACAGGAATAAGAAAGAATAACATTTACAATATTGACCTACCCATCTCCTTAACCAAGTGTTTATTAACACAACAAGAGGAAACTAAGTTGTGGCACAGAAGCTTGGGTCACACTCATGTCAGACTTGTCTCAAAGAAAAGTCAAAATGGCCTAGTAAGAGGACTACCTAAGTTAATACCACTAGAAAATGAAATTTGTAATGCTTGTCAATAAGGTAAACAAACTAAGTCAATGTAGGATCGCTGGAACACGCTAGAGGGGGGGGGGTGAATAGCGTGTTGTCACTTTTTCTCGTTCATTCATTTCTAACAAAAACACTTGCAGCGGAATTAAATAGAGATGCAGGGACACGTGAATTTTACTTGGTTCCTAACTCCCCAGGGTTAGTACGTCCAAGGCCTATGCACGGGAGGTGCCCATCCACTAGTGGTCTCCTTTCCGAACCTTGTTCGGAGGCGGATAAACCCATCTTACAGTCCATAAATAATAACAACAATAAGGAACAGAATATAAAGACAAGTAAAGTAAAATGCAAACACTAGTTACCGATCCAGAAGTCTTGAGCGCCGCACACTCCTCCTAGATCTTCTCCGGTTGCAAGCGTTTGGCCTCGTTCGCGTTCAGAAACCCAACTAGCCGGAGAGGAGAGCTTGTGAATTGATATATTCCATCTGTGCACATTCACCTTCTTTTATAGGGCACTCGAGTCGACTCCATTGGGATCTCGAGTCGACTCGAGTCTGACGTGGAGCTTGCCGATAATTTTTTTCTTTCTGCTGTGTTATCCGGACTTCGAGTCGACTCGAGTGACCATTTGAGTCAACTCCATCTTGAGTCGACTAAACCCTTATCTTAAGTCAACTCTAGTAACTTTTGCTCAGGTTTGAAAGGCCTCTGAGAGAGCTTTGAAACGCATCTGACTGTGCCTCATTCTGAGTCCCGAGTCAAAAGTTAAGACCCGTTGAAGTTGAACTCCTCATGTGTTGCCCTTGTATCATGGTTCCTACAAGACAAGTATGCAAACAAAGCAACACAACCTATCCTTATTTTGTGGGTCTAACTTTAGATTTCTATCAAAATTTTGGATTAGTCTGACGTATACCATTCCACTCTGGGAACGCACCCTTATCTACTCCACTCAGGAGAATTTACCTTTGCCAACCAAGTCCTCTTGATTTGTTGGACTTTTGCTAGGCTTTGTCCTCAACCCCTAGAATTTGTGCTGCGACTCGGTCCTCTTAGACCAGCCCAGACTTCTGCTGCGACTCGATCCTCCAAATCAGGCCAGACTTCTACTGCGACTTGGTTCTCCAAACCAGTCCAGACTTCTGCTGCGACTCGGTCCTCCAGACCAGCCCAGACTTCACCTGGTGCTTCGACTCTGCCAAGACTTCTGCTTGATGCTCCAAACCAGGACTTCCCTTTGCCTAGCCTACAACTAGGACTTTCCCTTGCCTAGCTTCACTTACCAAGACTTTCCTTGCCCGATCATCCAGATCAGGACTTCCACTGCCTAGTCTAACAGACTAGGACTTCTCGCTAGTCATCTGACTAGACTTCACTCACTCCCACACATCGAAACATCAAGTCCTGTTTGGATCAACTCTTGATCAAACTGACAAGACCTAGGTGTATTGTCAAACATCGAAACTCCAAGCAAGATCTAGTGCTTCTTGCACCAACAGTCAACATATAAGGCAACTAGTCAAAATCAAACCAACTCAATCCTTGAACTCTTACACTTAGACCTCTTTGATTCTGATAGGGCCAAGTCACTAAGCGGAAACCTATACTGTTTAGTAATAATAGACGATTATTCTAGATTCACTTGGATAAAATTTCTTAAAACTAAAGATGAAACATTTGATAAATTTATAAATTTATGTAAATTATTAGAAAATAAAAAAGATCTGAAAATTAAAAGAATACATAGTGATTATGGTGGTGAGTTTAAAATTCTAAATTTACTAAATTTTGTCAAAATAATGGATACCACCATGAGTTCTCTTATCCTAGAACCCCACAATAAAATGACATGGTAGAAAGAAAGAATAGAACCCTACAAGAAGCTGCTAGGACTATGTTAAATGAATATAACCTAACCAATAAATTCTGGGCTGAGGCAATAAGCACAGTCTGCTATATACAAAATCAGGTATTAATTTATAAAAACCATAATAAAACATCCAATGAAATATATTATAATAAAATACCTAACCTAAATTATTTGAAAGTGTTTGGGTGCAAGGTACATATATTAAACACAAAAGACTACCTAGGAAAATTTACTTCTAAAACTTCTCATGGAATATTTCTAGGATACTCAACCACAAGTAGAGCTTACAGAGTATATAATAAAGAATCTTTAAAAGTTGAGGAAACCACAAATGTAGTATTTGATGAAGACAATCCTCAACTTAATAATAATGAACTTAATCAACTCGATCAACCTAATGACAATCAAGTCAATCAACCTAATAATCAATCTAATGAATCAAATCTATAAGAAGAAGAAGATTTACAACCAAGTACTAGAGATATAGATGTTAAAGATAGGTCTGACCCAAACCTGACTGAGCCAGAAACTACTCAAGCACCAAGACTAAGAGCTAGTCACCCAACTGACCAATTTTGGGTGATCCAACCTTAGGAGTTCGAACAAGATCATCTTATAGAAACCTAAGTCAGATAGCTCTGATTTCAAAGATTGAACCTAAAATAATAGAAGAAGCACTACCAGACCCTGACTGGACAATAGCTATGCAAGAAGAGCTAGCTTAATTTGAAAGAAATCAGGTGTGGGATCTAGTTTTCAAACCTGAAAACAAGTCCATAATAGAGACCAAATGGGTCTTCAGAAACAAAACAGACGAAAAAGAGGAGGTAGTAAGAAATAAAGCTAGGTTAGTAGCTAAAGGATTCAGTCAAGTTGAAGGATTAGACTACGATGAGACTTATGCACCTGTAGCTACACTTGAATCCATAAGAATGTTGTTAGCCTATGCAGCTCATAAAGGATTCAAGTTCTACCAAATGGATGTAAAGTCTGCATTCTTGAACGGGTTCATAAAGGAAGAAGTCTATGTAGGTCAATCACTAGGGTTTGAAGATAAAGACCATCCTGATTATGTCTTCAAACTCAAGAAAGCCTTATATGGATTAAAACAAGCACCTAGAACATGGTATGAAAGGTTGTTAACCTACTTAGTATCCAAAGGCTTTAAACATGGACAAATTTATTCGTCCTTATTTGTAAAATCCTTAGAAAAAGACTTCTTCATAGCTCAAATCTACGTAGATGATATAATATTTGGGTCAACCAACACAAAATACTTAAAGGAATTTGTGAAATTAATGAAGAGCGAATTCAAAATGAGTTGGATAGGAGAACTTCACTTCTTTCTAGGTTTACAAATAAAATAAACTAAGGATGGAAATTATATTTATCAAACCAAATATGCTAAAGAGTTAATAAACAAATTTGGAATAGAACACTCAAAGGATATAAAGACACCAATAGCAACCAATGCTAATATTGATAATGACCTAGAAGGAAAACATATAGACTTAAAATACTATAGAAGTATAATAGGAAGTCTACTATACATAACTGTAAGCCGACCTGATATATTATTTGCAGTAGGTATGTGTGCTAAATACCAATCTAATGTAAAAGAATCACACTAAACTGTGGTTAAAAGAATTTTAAGATACATAAAAGGACCTTAAACGTTGAAATGTGGTACCTTAGAAATAGCAATTTTGACCTAGTTGGTTACTCTAACATAGACTACGCTGGCACTCTGACATAGACTACGCTGGCTACAAACTAAACCGAAAAAGTACAAGTGGAGGATGCCAGTTCTTGGGTCCATATCTAGTCAGCTGGTGTAGTAGAAAGCAACAATATGTTGCATTTTCTACAACTGAAGCAGAGTACATAGCCATGTGTGAATGTATTGCACAACTACTTTGGATGATGCACATATTAACAGATTATAGTTTGAAATATAATAACACTAAGGTGTTAATTGACAACATAAGTTCTATAAATTTGACTAAGAACCTAGTGCACCACTCTAGAACAAAACATATAGAGGTCAAACATCATTTTATACGAGACCATGTCGCTAAGGGAAAAATTATACTCGATTATGTTGAATCAAAATCAAACTTAGCAGACATATTTACTAAACTGCTACCAAATCTGAGTTCAGTACAATTAGAAGACAGGTAAGATTATGCTTAGTAGAATAAGGGAAATTTTAATTTTTTAAAAAAAAACTTATATTTTTTCAATCTACTATTATATAGTTTTTCAAAAATGTTTTAAAAAGTTCATTTTTTTATTTTTGAAAACCCTATCTTTCAAAGTTTTGATTTCAAAGCCAACAAAGGAATGATTTAGCCTTAGACAAGAATCATCCCCCTAGAAAGCATGTACCTATAGATCTAGGTGAAGCATCTCACAAAGCACACTAATTACCTTGTTTATGATTGTGAAACTTAGAATGATGTGAAATGCATAAGATTCTAACCTAAGTCTCAGATGCTTATATCAATGCATCGAACCTAACTTGGGCTTTAAACAAAAATATTAAATCAAGTTAAGTGTTCCTAAGCATAAGTTGAATGGAATGATACACTTACACTTGACTAATTGGGTCAAGCTACTACTGATTAGTAGTTAGATAAAATCTAAGTTGGACACTCGTCCCTCGGATAAATTTTTTTTATCTAAGTATTTTATTTATTTATAAACATGCTTGAACTCAAACCCATTATTTATTTTGATTATGTCAAAGGGGGAGAAAAATATGAGATTTCAAGTTCTTCAAATTCAAATTTTTAAGTTCTTCAAATTCAAATTTCTTAAGTTCAAAATTTCTTAGAAATTTAAAATTATTTTTAAAATTCAAAAATGTTTTTGAACTTATGTTTTCAAATTTAGGTTTTTTTTAAAAAAATTTAAAATTATTTAAAAAATTTTTAAAAATATTTTTCTAAAGAACTTGAATGGTATTATATCAATCTGATCAAAACTAACCATGTCAAGTTCAAGGGAAGTGAACTAAAAGTTTTTTTAAAAATTTTGTTTGTTTCAAAATAAGTATGAATTCATGGAGAGCCCTGAAAGCAGGGGGAGATAGTCATTGCACATTCATTTGCACATTACATGAAATATTGTTGAATGTTGATCATGACTTAAATTCTTGAATATTATAAGTTTTTTCTTAACTTGAAACTCAGGTTGCCATAATCAAAAAGAGGGAGATTGTGGGTGCAGGGAAGCACTAGATGATTGAACCTTGATTTTGATGATGACACGAGGTTCAAGTTAAGTGTGTGTTGTATACTGATATGATTATCTAGTGTGTAGGGAGCACAGGAAAGTCCTAGTTGAGGCTATTCAAAGTAAGTCCCAGTTAAGGCTAGGCAAAGTAAGTCCTAGTTAAGGCTAGACAAAGGTAAGTCCTGGTTTGGAAGATCAGACAGAAGTCTTAGCTGTTAGATTTGAGAGGTGTCCTAAGGCAATCGCCTTACGATTATAATATTTATTGAATAAATAGCAATTCACTATTTGAGTGCATATTCCATATGTGTTTGAGTGGATCTTAAACTCGAATACTGAATGTTCGTAATACGATTCATAGCATGAGAGAATTTGTGATTGGATCACAACTTGTGAGCATCTCTAAATGTGCAATTATGAATGTATTGAAATTGTCCCTAGTCGAGGAATTGATGAGCACGGACGTCATCGATTCTGTCAAGACTAGCACGTTTAGACTCCTTGGTTAACCAAGTAGCTAGCCGATCTCACTGCTAGAGATATTGGATGTTGAGAGTTAAATATGGATGCTAGTTAAAGGTAAATAGTTCATTGGAGTGACCTGCCTTAAGATTTCATATGGTTCTATTCGTATGTCAATGAAGATCTAAGTGCAGCTTAAGTGTGAATTTCCTTTGACTTGCAGTATTCAAGTCACCTTGATCATGGAGGCTTATACTTTGACATCTTAAACAAGCATCTCTGAGGAAGTGTGGACCTGAGATGATTGGGTATAAGTCGAAGTGCCCGAAGGTCTTTGAATAGCCCACAGAGGATTCATCGCTCCTTGAAAAAGGAAACGTATACCTTGCAGCCGTTTGTCAGGATTGTTACTAAAAGTCTTTAGCCAAAACATTACATGCTAAGAGTATAGTACTCTTGGACACATGTACAAGTAACTTGAATCCATAGGTGTGACATAGTCAGCCTAGTGGAGATCGACACATAGACCATGTCCTGAACCAAGAGGGTATAAGACGACGAAAGGAATGAGGCACGATTCAATGTAGTTGTTGAAAGGTTTAGAAGATGTTCTGGAATTAATTGTTGATTTTTTGATTAATTGGGGATCATGATGTACTACTAGGTGCCACTCATGATCATTCCGTAATTAATGGTTAATTACGGACGACCAACATAACCTGGAACCTATTGGGTCACACGCACAATAAGTTCTCTGAAGGACTTAAAACGAGTTTGAGAATTGGATTCTCAGAATGAGAAAGATAAAATTTGGTTGGATCAGACAAAGGACAAAACGATGGAATTCGTCTTATAAAAACAAAATGAACAAAAATGATTTCGTTCAAATTGGAGATCGTTTGGTTAGTGAACCAAATGATTCAGTTTTGAACCAAAATTGAACCAATTTGGTTTGACTCATGATGGAAGAGATTTTGGCAGAACAGATGTGATGAGAAGTTTCATCTTATGAAGACAAATTGAATAAAACTAATTTGGGTCAAATCGAAAGTCGTTTGGTTATTGAATCAAGCGAACCAAATTTGAATCTGATTCGCTACAGTAACATAAGCTGAATCTGGTTCAGCTGGGTTAATTTTCTGCCCGGTTCATCTCTGCCCACTCCAAAAATCCCTAGGGCACTGTAGCTTCCTCAATAAAACCCCAAATCGCAATTTTGATTCAGGAGGCGCGAGAAACCAGAGTTTTGGCTCTGTTCATCTTCCTCGCGAAGACGCCGCCCGAAACCCTAAGGCGCCGGCGTCCTGGGATCCCGAGCACAGGGGCGACGGTCATAGCCGACCGTCCACCCGATGGTCGTCGTGCGTGAGGAGGCTTTTGGCTGGTTGCGACGTGGCAAGCTGTTAGGAAGTATACTGAAAAAACTAGGTCTTTTGTATAAACATTTATGAAATAGAATATCATGTTTTGGTCAAATGATTGCAATAGGTAATTTTGCAATAAAGTCCTCTTAGTTCACACTGTAGATAACTTGGTGTCTGTGAGACACAGAAGACCATGATTATCAGTC
>JAOBBC010074207.1:0-11304 GCA_025388495.1 Curcuma longa
TAGTTTTACAATTATCTAGTCTTGACTTTTAAATTTCTAGTAAAACCTTAGGTCAGACCAACGTCTACTATTCCCTTCAAGGGAATGCATTTGGACCTATTCCTCTCAGGAGAGTTACCTTTTTACCAACCATCCGGTCCTCCAGACTTGGTTGGGTTCAACATTCGATCCTTTGGCTCCTAGGACTTTCTTTCGATGTCTGGTCCTCGCTGACCCATTGATCTGCTAGACGTCCGGTCCACTGACCCACCTAGACTTCCTACATAGTGTATGCTCTCGATCTTCCAAGACTTCTTGCCCAGTCCACTTGACTAGGACTTCTTGCTCAGTCCACCTGACTAGAATTTCTTTCCTAGCCTCCAATTAGGGTTTTCCTTGCCTAGCCTTCAACTAGGACTTTTCTATGCTTCTCATACTTAGATTAGCTCGTTAGCACATAACACTCTCTTAACATAAACTCTTTGTCATGATCAAAACACAAGTTCGATTATATGTCATTCCATGCACCAACAAGATGAGTCAATCAATACTAACGAAAATAACGACCTTGAAGAATAGTTTCCATTAGTTGAAGATGTATATGTAATAAACTCAAGACTTGTTCTATTATAAAGGCAAGAACCAGATGACAATGGTAATTTTTTTATTAGTTAGGTAACACATTTTATTAACTTTTATAATGTTAACTCAACTCAATTTCAATATTACTAATATAAATATATATCAATTCTTGTTGTAGATTTATGCAATGCAAAAATATTTTAAAGAAAAATTTACTAAGATGTTATGAAAAAGCACTTCACATACAAAATAAAGGATATGAGGAACACCAGAGTTAAAGCAATTTGTGAGGGAGAAAATTACACATGGGCAATAATTGCAAGGGAAGATATTAAGTTCACGGTTATAAAATATTTAAAGTGTCATCAGTGTGGTCTTAGCTTGAGAACAACTGATCATCTTATATGCACATCTTCTTTTATAGCTTCTTAGATTGAAAGACATGTTGTGCTATCAAAAGATTATAAACTCATAATGATTCAAAGAGAAAGATGAAATCATGATTTGGAGTGTATATATCATATCGAAAGATATACTATGCATGTCAGAAAGTTCTAAATAAGATTAGAGGTGATTTCAATAAGGATTATGGTGATCTCTCTAGACTTTTATGCAAGTTAAGATATAGAGACTTAGATACATATGTTGTATTGAAATCAAACGGTGACAATAAATTCCAACATTATTTTAAGCTTTTGGTGTATGTGGAAGAGTTTTTTGAACATATATTAGTAAATTAATTGGAATTAATGCAACGTACCTGAGTGGCAAGTATCCTGGTGTTTTATTGATGGTCACAATAGTATAGAGTAATGAAATTTTTTTTTCTAGTTGGCTTTGCAATTCCTGAAGTTGAGTAACTTAGGAGTGATTTCTAAATTACCTAAAGATATTTTTTTGTAATTAATCCATCAACTATGACAATTATATTGATAGACATCATAGAATATTGTTTGTAATGAGTAAAGTTTACTCTATTGCTGACCATGGATTATATTGTTATCAACTATCTTATAATATGAATACAAATACTCATGAAAGACCTGCTTTAAGACTGTTATAGATAGAGCAAAAATAATTCTACAATATGATCAAGTCATGCAGACTATGTTAGAGAGACATGCAAATGCTTATAGATGACTGCAAAATATAGAACCTATAAAATGAGCAAATGTACATTTCCTTGTTAGAAGGTATACAATGCTAATCATAATTATTCTGAAAGCATAAATGTATTGTTCAAGAACACTCGAGAACTCCCTATTATAGCTAATGAACAACACATGGAGGAAGGTTGCACAATGATTTTATAATCATAGGGAAGAAGTGTCTAATTCTACAGGAGTATTGACGCTATTAGCTATGAAGGAGATTGACACAAGGAGACAAAAAAAATTGGGTCCTATGTAGTATTTTCACATAGCAAAATAGAAATGGAGGTACAAACTTCAACATCCTCCTATATAGTTAACATGGAGAGTTGTAAATATGATTGCGGTGAGTTTTACATTCTAGAGCTGCCTTACTCACATGCTATTGCAGTGTATTCATTCAAGAACATAGACTCGTGCCAGTATTGTGAGAATTATTTCTTATTTGAATATTGGAAAAGTACTTACATGGATCGTATTTATCCTTGTATAAGTAAACAATTTTGGCCAATAGGTGGACACTATTGTATTGTTTTACCACCTTATAGCCTTCTACAACTTGAACAAAGAAAGAAGGCGAGGATGAGTCCAAGTACACGGGAAAGGTTAAAAATAACTGTGATAGGTGCAAACAGTTAGGCCATAATAAAAAATTATGTAGAATACCTACAGCAAGTTGATACATGTATTAGCTGTGTTCTTTTATGATAGTGCTTAACTTTTGTATGTATTTGACACGTAAAACTACTGCTATAAAAAATATCATTGTGATAAATGAGGCACATATAAGTATATTTTGCTAAATAGATTCAAATGTGTAATTTGATTAACATAACATTAATTTTAAAACTGTTAATTTATGTTTAAATGTCTTTGTGGTATATTGCCTATGTTTGATATTTATACTCATATGTTCTTTTATGTAGAGATATAAATTGTGTGTTGGTATATGCAATCAGAATATTTTGGATGCAATCAGAATGTTTGACAAATGGTTGATGGACATTCGCCATTCAAATAAAATTTCTCGTGACTTTGCGAGTTGAAAAAAATACTAATGTTTGAGGGCATGGATATGTTAAGGAGCACTAAACAAGTACAAATATCTTTGGTTTGAAGTTATTCTGAATTCTAGAGGTCCATTAACCATTTTTAATTGAAATTGACCGATGGACTTTTATAATTCAGAAAATCAAAAATTTAATATCTTTAAAAAGAGGGAAGTCTAAGGAACTCATTTGTGTTAGTGCGGGGAGCACCAGATGATCGAACCTTGGTTTTGATGATGATACGAGGTTCAAGTTAAGTGTGTGTTGTGTACTAACAAGCTTATCTAGTGCGCAGGGAGCACAGGAAAGTTCTGGTTGAGACTAGGTAAAGTAAGTCCTAGTTGCGGCTATGCAAAGACAAGTCCTGGTTTGGAATATCAGGCAAAAGTCTTAGCAAGGTCAAGTGCACCAGGTGCAAGCCAGCCAAGTCAGGAGGATCAGGAAGCATGGCAGAAATCTAGGCAGGTCAAAAGGACCGGATGCTTGGTGGAAGTCTAGGTGGTCAGGTGGACCGGTAGCTTAGCAGCAAGTCCTGAGGGCCGAGGACCATGGCTAAGCTAGAAGTCCAACAAGCAAATCAGGTAAATTCTCTCGAGTGGAGTGGGTAAGGGCGCGTTCCTGGAGTGGAACAGTAGGCGTCGGTCTAACCTAGAATTTCACTGAAAACATGAAGTTAAGACCACTTAACAGTTTAAAAACTGTTAATCCAATTCTGTTACTTTAGTTTTTGGACTAACTTGTAATGCAGATTGGAGAGGCAAGAATTTTAAATCCGGGCGACTCTATCAGGAATCCAGGTGACTGGGCGGTCCAGGCTCCTGGACGGTGAATCCAGGTGACTCGGATTCGGATAATTGCAACGGCAGTCAAAGTTCATTCAGAACCACCATGTCAGCATGGAGTCGACTAGAAGGGGAATCCAGGCGATTGGAAGTGTCAAGTCAGCAGCGTCGATGATGGATTGACGAATGTCATGGAGGCGCTTGGATGGGGAATCCAGGCGCCTGGAAATCCTTATAAAAGAGCTACGATAGCAGGCTTCCAGACATCAATTCAAAGCATTCCATAACAATCTGACTGCAGTCTGCACACGAAGGATCACCCTAGAAGCCATCATAACGTCGGAGTTCGTACCGCAAGCTTCATCTCATTCTTCGATTTGGGTAACAATTTATTGTATGCTTTAATTTTTATGATAAAGTTTTTATTGTGATTCTATTTTGTAAATCGTTACAACTCCTCTCTGTAAGGAAGGAGTTAATTAGTGGATTGTCCATATGTAAACGATCAAAGATCATGGGCCTTGGAATAGTAATCTCTGGCTGTGAACCAAGTAAAAAAGATCTTGTGTTCTTCTTGTGTTGTGATTCTTTTATTTCCGCTGCAACATTCTTTAATTCATGAATGAACAAAAATATTCAACGAGTTTACAAAAAATTAAAAAAAATGCTAAAAAGATAGCGTTATTCACCATCCCTCTAGCGCTCTCTATGATCCTACAATTGGTATCAGAGCGGGGTGCTCGAATTGAGTACAAACACTAATCGAGAAGGTTTTCCAAAATTAATTTTCAAAATTTTTGAATTTTTTAAAATTATATTTTATTTTTTCCTCTGGACTACTAATCCAAGGTCAAGTCTTGGAATAAAGTTTTTTTTGTCTTTCTGTGTGCTAAACAAATGGCCCACCAGGAAGGATTTAGTACCGCAAGGCCACCTCTATTCTCCGGGGTGGACTTCATCTACTGGAAAGGTAGAATAGAGTACCACCTGAAGACACAAGTGAAGATGTGGATAGTCATCCAGATGAGATTTACAATTCCGACTGATAACGACAACCTACCACAGTCTTGCAACCAATGGGATGCGGCCACAAGAAAGAAAATCGAGGCAGACGTAAAGGCAACCCCGACTTTGCAATGCGGGTTCACTAAGGAGGAGCTGAACCGAGTTGGGCCCTTCATAAGTGCAAAGGACTTATGGAATAAGCTAATCGAACTGCATGAAGGCACCTCGGATATGAAGGTCAGCAAGAGAGACCTGTTAATGAACAAACTCTACAACATCCATATGATGGATGGAGAATCGGCAAGCGCTTTACATGCCAGAATACAAGACATCCTGAACGACATTCATGCAATCGGACAACTGATAGAAAACTAGGACACAATAAGGTACGCGTTGAAAGCGTTCCTAAGGAACACTTTATGGGCATCTATGGTGGATGCTTACAAGGTCTCCAGGGACCTTTCAAAAGTTAAATTAGATGAACTATTTTTAGAATTTGAGTTGCATGAACAGACTAACGCCGAAGTGGAAGAGAAAGGTATAACTATTCTTGCAGGTATAACCAAGGAAAAGAAGTCCAAAAAGGTGACCGAAGAACTTGACTCATTAGACTCCAAGAGTAACGATGAGGTCACAATGGAGCTGGTGAACGTGGTCCGCAAGATGTTATGGAAGAAGCGCGTGTTGGTGCAAGGTGCATTAAGTCTAACTCTAGAGTTTTGATATTTGACAATACACTTAGGTCTGATCAGTTTGACCAAGAGTTGATCCAAACAGGACCTGATGTTTGGATGTGAGTGAAGTCTAGTGAGGTCAGTTTAACCAGATGACTAGCGAGAAGTCCTTGTCAGTTAGACTAGGCAGTGGAAGTCTTGATCTCGAAGATTGGGCAAGAAAGTCTTGGTGAGTGAAGCTAGGTAGGGAAAGTCCTAGTTGTAGGCTAGGCAAAGGCAAAGTCCTAGTTGTAGGCTAGACAAAGGCAAGTCCTGGTTTAGAGGATTAGGCAGAAGTCTTAGTAAGGTCAATTGCACCAGGTGTAAGTCCAAGCAGTGCCAGGAGGACCGGGAAGCATGACAAAAATCCAAGCGAGTAGGGTCAGGAGGATCGAAGGCTTGGTGCAAGTCTAGGCGGTCAAGTAGGCCGGTAGCCTAGCAGCAAATCCTGGGGGTTGAGGATCATGGCTAAGCGGGAAGTCCAACAAGTCTGGAGGACTTGTTGACAAAGTCTCCTGAATGGAGTGGGTAAGGGCGAGTCTGGAGGACCTGTCGGCAAAGTCTCTTGAATGAAGTGGATAAGGGCGCGTTCCTAGTGTGGGAATAGTAGGTGCTAAACTAACCCAGGATTTCAGTTGAGATCCAAAGTTAGACCCACAGGGTAAGATTTAGATTGTTTGTTTGTATGCTTGTCTTGCAGGAACTAGGAGCTGGAAGCAAGATGGAGAAAGCATAAGTGAAGCAAACAGAGGCAGCTAAACCAAGCCCGGGGTCAACTAAAGTCAAACCTGAGTTAGATGGATCCAGGCGAATTTATCTGTAATCCAGTCTACCGAATGTTCCAGGCGACTGGAAGGTTGAATCCAAGCGACTTCGGTTCAGATAAAGTCTGCAAAAGTCGAAGCTCATCCAGATCCTCCACATCAGCATGGAGTCGATCGGAAAGAGGAATCTAGTCTATTAGAAGCGCCGAGTCAGCTGCGAAGATAGTGGATCGACGGGCTGCGTCGAGTCGCTTGGAAAGGGAACCCAGACGATTAGAAGGGACTATAAAAGGAGGTGAACATGAACAACCAGAATACAACAACTACAAGGCATCCTCTTTAACTAGTGGTGATTCTGAACGCGAACGGGGCCGACTCTTGCAACCGGGGAAGATCCAGGAGGAGTGCGCGGTGCTCAGGACTTCCAGATCCGATCGACAAGTGTTTAGTTAATTCTTTCTTTACTTATCTTATTTAATATTGTATTGTTATTATTAGTTAGATTGTAAGATGAGTTTCTTCACCTTCGAATGAACGTTAGAAAAGGAGACTACTAGTGGACGGGCGCCTCCCGTACATAGGCCTTGGATGTACTAACCCTGGGGGGTTAGGAACCAAGTAAAAATTTACGTGTCCCTGCATTCTTTTCTAATATCTGCTGCTTAGTGTTTCTGATAGAACGAATGAAAGAAAAATGCAATGACTGTGCTATTCACCCCCTCTAGCGCTCATCACAATCCTACAATTGGTATCAGAGCAAGTCTTCTCTTGATTGAACTCACCGCCATAGGAGCAAGACGACAAATATGGAGGGGGAGCGAGGTAAATTTTTTAATGTTTGTTTTAAATTTCATATAATATGTTTTAAGTGCAGGGAGAGAGGACACTACAAAAACCAGTGTCCTACTTGTAAAAATCAGACGACACCATCAACGGCAAAGGAGCAATCGATGCTAGGAGCCTGGAGGAACAAAGATCATATTCAGTGCTTCAAGTGCCAGAAACACGAACACTACAAGAACCAGTGCCCAGAGAATAAGACGGCGGAGAAGAAATCGAAATTAGAGGATGCGATACAGGTAAGTTTGTTAAATTATAAAAATACCCCTA
Source organism: Curcuma longa (assembly GCA_025388495.1). Lineage (NCBI taxonomy): Eukaryota > Viridiplantae > Streptophyta > Magnoliopsida > Zingiberales > Zingiberaceae > Curcuma > Curcuma longa. The sequence continues at coordinate 7,136 of JAOBBC010074207.1, forward strand.
GTTGCATGCTAGATTTATTTTTTTTGAAAATTTAGATAATTTTGTTAAAAATTTAGATAACTTAGAAAATTTAAATAATAAGAAAAGTTCAAATCTAGATAAGTTACAAAATTTAAATTTAAATAATAAAAAAAATTCAAATCTAGATAAACTAGAAAACTTAAATAATTTGACCCATTCAAATTTGAACAATTCAAATTTGAATAATTCAAATTTAGAAAATTTAAATAATTTGACCCCATTCAAATTTGAACATTTCAAATTTGAAAATTTTAAATAAATCTGAAATTTTATTAAATAATTCTAAATTAAATCAATTGGAAATTCAAACTTAGACATCATCAACAATAAAAATTCATCTAATTTAAATAAATTAATTAAAAAATCTGAATTAAAAAATAATTTTACTAATTCAAATTTAACCAATTCAATAATTAATAATTCAAATTTAATTAATCTAGATTTAATACAAATAAATAAAAAATTAGACCAATTCTTTAACTTATTCAACCAAGATAATAATAAATTAAATAATTCAACTTAATTAATTCAATAAATCTAAAAATTAATAAAAATTCAACCAAACAAGATAAATTTAATAAAAATCAAGATAAGTTGAATAATTTAAATTTACTTAAAAATTTAAAATTAAATAATCAAGATAATCTAATAATAATATAAATTGAAAACTCATCATGATAAATTCTAAAATTAATAATTTAATTATAAAAAATTCTAAATTAAATAATAAAATTTCTTACAATAAATATTCAAATTTTAAAAGTAATTATTCAAATTTAAATATTAAAAATATAAAATTAATTATTACTATGTACCCTTTAATTATGGAATAATTAATAATTCTAAGAAATTAAATTAAAAAATTTAAAATTAAATTCAAAAATTTAAAATTAAATTATAAAATTCTGCAAAATAATTCTATGAATTTTAACAAGTTAAATCTAAACCTTAAAAACTTAAATTAAAAACTAAAACTTAAATTAAAAATTAAAAACTTAAATTAAAAAATTAAAAACTTAAATTAAAAAATTAAAAACTTTAATTAAAAATTTAAGCATTAAAAACTTAAATTCAAAATTCAAAATGCAAAACTTAAATTAACAATTCAAAACTTAAATTAAAAATTCAATACTTAAAAACTTAAATTAAAAATTCAAAACTTAAACTTAAAATTCAAAACTTAAATTGAAAATTCAAATTTAAAATTTAAAATTCAAAACTTAAATTGAAAATTCAAATTTAAACATAACTTAATAGAAATTTATTAAAATCCATGAACTTAATTATAAAATACTTATAATTATGAAATTAATTTAGAATATTATCAAATGAAACAAGAATTTAATGAAATTTAAAGTGTGTTGAAATGGGTTGGCACATTTGCGGGTTCACACGAAATGTATCAAATCGAGAATTTGATATATTAGTAGAAATTTAAAAAAAGTACTTGAATTGTTTGACTCATGCATATGTCTTATTTTAAATGCATATAAATGTCATGTCATCATATTTATTTACCGTTTAATCTAGAATGGTTAGTTAAGGATACATGAATGGTTGATACTTGCCAACATAGTACTAGGGTGGGGCGAGATGATAGTACGTTAAGGAAGCTTGGTTTGGGTAGTCAAGTGGGGTAAGAAGTACCTTACTTGGTCTGCTTAGCTAAGTGGAACTGACTGAAGCTACCTCACCACATCCTAGACTAGTTAGACCACGGTTTCTCAAGAAATTGGTTAAGGTTATAATTTCAAAAAAAAGGTTTTGTCTAAGGAAGTAGTCATTGTTCCAATAACCAAGAAGGCCCTTGCCTCACCACGATCTGGAAGCCAACTTTTGAAATGTGGACTTAATTGACTGATGGTTAAACCTGAATCTAACACAAGGTTAAACACTCATTTGAACTTAACTAAAAAATTAATAAAGATAAAATTGATAACTTATCTCATAAAACTCATAGGGCAACTCTTATATGCCATATACTGAGACACATAGAATGAGTGAGATAATATGGACAGTTAAAATACAAAGTTTTGAAAAACTTTTTCAAAAATTATTATAACTATTTTCATAAAAACTATTTTTGAAAAATTTGATATTTACTTGAAATTTATGTTTGGTGTGTGTATCTATAATATAGTTTTTCAAAACTTTATATCTTTAAAAAATTAGTTGACCAACACTTAGACACAAACCTCTAGGTCAATACTAAATCAAGAACCCTAAGACACGTAGGTAGAAAATCCTTGTGGGTAATAAGGATGTCCTAAGAGAGTGTCTAGTTGAGGGGAGGTTATTCTTGAAAGACTTTATTTTTTAAAGACCTCCTAAAAACTAAGATTAAAAAATTCTAATATTTTAAAAATATTCTTTTTAAAACACTTATTTTACAAAATATTTTCTAAATTGTGCTTTTAACTTGGAACAACTCCTAAGACACATAGGGAGATTATCTTGTAGTCAATAAGGAGCTCTAAGGGAGTGTCAGATTTAGGAGGAGTCTAAACTTAAAAGTTTCATTAACAATTATAAATTATTTATTCTATTTGGTTTAGATTAACCTCTAAGACATTGAGGGAGTTTACCTTGTGGTTAATAAGGAGCCCTAAGGAAGTGTTAGATTTAGGGGAGGTTCAAATTAAAAAAGTAAAACTATTTAAAATATTTGAAAAATATTTTAAAATATTTAAAAATTATTTAAAAATATTATCCAGTATTTTTTTTATTTGGGTTAAACTCTAAGACACGTAGGAAGATTACTTTGTGGTTAACAAAAAGCCCTGAGGATGTGTCAGGTTAAGGGGGAGATTCTGACTTAAAAGGATAATGATTAGTTTTTCAAAAAGTATCTATTTTGAAAATACCTATTTTGAAAATACTTTTGAAAAACTACTTTGAAAAATCCTTTACAAAACACATTTAATTTTTTTTTAAGTATAGTAAAAATTGATTCAAAACTTATTTTGAAAACTATATTGAAAAACATTTTGAAATATACTGGAAATCTTTTTAAAATCGTTTGAAAACCCATTGAAAAATTGATTTTACTAAGTTATTTTGAAAATCTTTTCAAACTTTATCATCTCAAAAATTATGCAGGAAACACTCTTTCAAAAGAAATTATTTTAATATTTAGTTTGAGAACTTTATTGCAAAACTATGTTATATTTCAAAAAACTATGTTATTTTGAAAAGCTTTTGAAAAGGTTTTTTAAAACTTATGACAAGTTATTATGGAAATTTTTGTGAAAAACTATTTTCAAAATTATTTACTATGGTCTTTCAAGAACTATCAAGACTAAGTTGTGACCATAGGTTTTACCCTAATCGTTGGTACAAAATGAACTTAAACTTTCTCAATATTTTTGATGTGTGAAAAGGGGGAGAAGGAACTTAAGTTAAGTTAAAAATCTAGATTTCTCCCAGATTGTTAAATCTTGACCCAAATTAACTTAAGAAATTGTCAAATATCAAAAAGAGGAAGATTGTTAGTGCAAGGTGCACTAGGTCTGGCCCTAGAGTTTCGATGTTTGATAATACACCTAGGTCTGGTCAGTTTGACCAAGGGTTGATCTAAATAGAAACTGATGTTTAGATGTGAGTGAAGTCTAGTCAGGTCAGTTTGACCAGATGACTTGTGAGAAGTCCTAGTCAGTTAGACTAGGTAGTGGAAGTCTTGATCTAGAAGATTGGGTAAGGAAGTCCTAGTGAGTGAAGCAAGGCAGGGAAAGTCCTAGTTGTAGGCTAGGTAGAGGCAAAGTCCTAGTTGTAGGCTAGGCAAGGGCAAGTCCTGGTTTTGAGGATCAGACAGAAGTCTTAGCAAGGTTAAGTGCACCAGGTGCAAGTCCAGGCAATGTTAGGAGGATCGGAAAGCATGACAAAAATCCAATCGAGTATGATCAGGAGGACCGGGCAAAAACTTATTTCTCCTGGTTAAGTTCCCGGGCAAGTTTGTTGCTTCCGGCCAAGAAACTCTTCTCCAGACATTACTACATTCTCCCAGCCAAGCACGCTGGTCGATCAACTGATCGACCAGAGCAAGCTGGTCGATCAAGTGATCGACCAGAGCAAGCTGGTCGATCAGCTGATCGACCAGAGCAAGCTGGTCGATCAACTGATCGACCAGCATACTGCATATCCACAAATAA
>JAOBBC010074403.1:0-11301 GCA_025388495.1 Curcuma longa
CAAACCCCCCCAACATTCCCCCCCCCCCTCTTTTCTTTAATCTCGTGAAACAGCGCGGGTCGGGAGAGCGAGCGCGGGTGGCAGAGTGCGAGCGCGCGAGCGCGGTCGGCCGAGCGCGCGAGCGATCACAGTCGGAGGGGGGAGTCTCGCGAAGAACAGAGGCGGTCGGGAGCGAGTTTGCGAAAAAACCTAAGGCGTGCGTGTAAAGGCCGGCTGGGAAAAGAAATATTTATCAAATACTTTTTAAATATATTTTTAATAGTGTATCATCTACCTGCGCTGCCAATGCTATTTTTTAACCCTCTTTTAATAGCGTATAATTTTTGCACGCTGTAAAAAATATTATTCGCAGTGCACGGTTATACACGCACTGTTAATTTTAAAATATAATTTATTATCTGCAGCGCATTTGATTATGTGCGATGTAAAAATTATTATTAACCGCACACTATAGATGTGTGTCGTTAATGATGTGCTGTGGAAAGTCAAGTTTGTTGTAGTGTATTTGGGTCACACTCAAGTATTTATTTTCTTTAATTGTTATTTTAGAATAATTATTTTCTTAGCTAAGCATGATGAATATATATTACTGGCAGTAAATTAATATTGTGCAAGTATATTTATAACAAGATACAAAGTTATTTGAATCAATCAAAGTCAACTTTTTGTTTCTGTGCAAGTGTAGTTATAAAAAGATACGAAGCCATCTTAATTAATTAACCCAAGTCAACCGTTTCATTTCATGGCGATGCAACTACTTCAATTCTAAAAGAAATGTTATGACATATTTAAGAAGATTTTTATATTTTTCATTATTATTTAATTATAATATGTTATATGTGTGTGTATACATATAAATATTTAAATTTGAATTAAATACCAATATTTAGGCAAACATAGTAAACTTCTACTAGCTAGCTATATAATACACACACTTAATTAAGTTTCTACTATATATTTTCTCTAACATTAATTTGAACAAATCTTTGCTAAAAAAAAATTATTTGAATCGCACTTAAGTATTTTTTTTTTATTTTCTTTAATTGTTTTTTCAGAATGATTATTTTTATTATCTTCTTAGCTAATCATGATGAATATTATTGGCAGAAAATTAATCTGAAACTCAACTCGTGCCGCCTATATATTGGGTTAGTGTAGGGAGAGCAAATATGCATGCTTAAGAAGGCCTAGCTAGCTAATTAATTTCCTGTAAGTTCTTCTTCCTTTCTTCCTTAATTTTTGTGTTTATGATTATTCAGATGCATTATATTTGATTGAATTAATATTGTTAATTACATTTGCATATATATGATTCATTCAAATTTTAAATTAAAACGATATTCGAAGTTCACTTGATATAGCTATTTTATTTGATTATTTAACAATAATATAATTTATTAAAAATCGTTATGTAAAATTTGAAATAATAATTATCAGAAAATCAATATATAAATTAAATTACGGTAATAATAAATAATTCAAGATCTCGAAGTCTCTCCTTTTTGATTGTATCTAATTGATTTAAATATTAATTCAAAGTAAAAAAATAAAATAATTAAAAGGCTAATAAGGAATAATTGATTCTTTTAATTAGCATATAGTATAATTTCCAAAAAATCGTCGAGCCTGAGGCCTATGATCCAATGATCGTCTCACACGGATGTTGGAGGCTGTTTAATTCCTAACTAAAGAATTATATTAAATTTTGGTTGTATTTTACATAGATAGTTGTATTTGGTTATCATTTAATGCTTAAATAGAAACTAAATTTTGGAAAATTAAATTTTGTTCGATTACAATTTATATTTAAATAAGAATTAAAATTTTAACTAAAATATATTTTTTTAAAAAAATTACGTACAAATGAATTAAAAAAGAAGTGGTCACCGTTTCTTATATAATTTTTTAAAATATATAATTATTTCCATACTTAATTTTTTTAATATATGAAATAATGTATTAGACTATGACAGAATATTCGTTATTCAATTCAAAATATTTATAAATTCGATAAAGTCACATATTTTATTTCAATTATTCTAACAAATCACCTTCAAGAATATTGTTTTTTTTCTGTAAGTTCTTCTTCCTTTCTTCCTTAATTTTTGTGTTTATAATTATTCAGATGCATTTGATTAAATTAATATTGTTAATTACAATTAAAAGGTTTTCGAGATAGCCAGCTTGAGGCCTACGATCCAACTATTGTTTCTCTGGCACCTTAATTAATTAATTACCACCATCGATCATAAGCCCCACATACTTTTCTTTTTTTTAAAAAAAAAAATCTTGTATATAAGGAGGGGACTCATGCGAATCCAACGCATGCATGCTTCTCCCGTTTGATGAAGATGCAGTGAATATAGCCGGGCAATTACTCGACTTGTATGTCTTATTAATTCTTGAAACTATAAATATGCTTTATCTTCTTAACGTATTCTTTCTTAGATAGATGTGCTTCAAAATAATTTTGCATCTTGCTCATAATTTATTTATTGAAAGAGAGTCTTAGCACAACAATAAAATTATTATCATATGTTATAAGTTTGAATTATAAAAATACTCTTATAATATAAAGTAATTAAGATTGTATGCTTTTTCAAGATTTTATATTAATGGAAACTTCGTGGATCAAGCTTTTTTTTTTTTTAACTTTTAATTTGTGTAATTTCTATTTGCCTCGATAATAAAGTTTTTTTTTTCTTTACTTGTTTGTTATAGCTAATGGAGAATAAAGATAGTAGTTCTACCATTGACATAGATGAGGAATGGGTAAGAGAATTGGAAAATAAGGCATATGAAGCAAAAAGGCAAGTTATTAGGGATCAAAATCCAACAATCTTTAAAGTCTCAAGAATTTTGCGAAGTGTCCAGCCGAAGGCCTATGATCCAATGATCGTCTCACTCGGACCTTACCACCATCATGAGCCTCGCCTTCAAGCCATGAATCAGCTTAAGTTCCTCTTGCTCAACAAATTGTTGGAAGCCGGTTCTGAAAAAAGTGTAAGGAACTATCTCATACTTATCAAGGAAAAAGAAACCCAAGTGCGATATGCTTACTCAGAGTTTCCAATCAACTTGACTGAAGGTCAATTCGTGGAGATGATGTTGCTGGATTGTGTGTTTGTCATTATGATTTTGTGGTTTTGGAAGAATGAAGGATTGGAAGCTATTGAAGATCCAATCTTTAGGAGCGGACAACGAATATTGATATTACTGGCGCGAGACATGTTGCTGTTGGAGAATCAACTGCCCTTCTTTTTGCTCGAGGCTTTGTTCGACAAAGCATTCCACGATAAACGCGGTAGGCTAAAATCATGGATAAGCCAATTCTTCAGTATATTTCTGGGCAATGAGCACACATTACCGAATCATAATAATGTAACAATTCACCACATTCTCCAGCTGTTTTATTTATGCATTGTGCCAAATTACATAAGTACCAGTACTAATCGACCAAGGATTCCGAGTGCGACTCGACTGAAGGAGACAGGCATCCAATTCAGGAGGAAGAAAAAGGGTCATTCGACTGATTTGTTGAGCATCACCTTCAAGAAAGGAGTTCTGGAGATCCCCCAATTTGAGGTCGACGATGACACAGACATCATATGGAGGAACCTCATCATGCTGGAGCAGCGCCACAATAAGGACATCACCATCGACGACGACCCCTTCACGACCTACGTTTTCTTCTTGTCTCGCATCATTCACACCGCTGCAGATGTGGAAATACTCCTGAGAAATAAAATCATCAGCAACAACCTCGGGAACAACGAAGAAGTCGCCCAGCTCTTCAATAAGCTTTGCAACGAGGTGGTGGTCGTCCCCAGCAAGTGTTATCTTTCACAAGTCTTCAAGGAGGTCAGCGAGCACAGTAGCAGTAAATGCAATAGATGGCGTGCGATCCTAACTCAAAAGTACTTTGGTACTCCTTGGTCAATCATCTCATTTGTTGCAGCCGTTGTGTTCATTATCATTGCGATCGTGCAACTTGTTTATACTATTAAAAATTACAACTTAAATTTGAAAAATTACAAGATAAATTTGAAAAATTACAAGCTAAATTTGAAAAATAACTCACATGGAAAAAGTCGATGATGGATATATATGTATGAAGTAACTTAATCGATCTACTTGCTTGTAATTAAGTCAATTCTTGTAACTTGTTGCTTTGGAAATACTAGTACTTCTCTTCCAACAGCTAGAGATATCTATGGAGATATATGGAATACTGTTCTCTGTAAGTGCATGCCAACACAACTCACGCAGCAGTCGTCATGCTCGGGAGCTTTATTAATAAAGTTTGGCTAGAGGATTAAGTCTGCATTGGATTGGATAAATTAATATGAGATTAACAACAACACATAATAATTACTATTAATCAACTGTTAATGAATAATAGATGATGGAAAGCCCCTCCAAGATGGACTTGATATAAAAGAAAGAGGTCAAATCATTTAGGCATGTTCTGATTTGTCGATCTTTCTTTTTTCTTGGACTCTCCCCCATTGAGACCAAGATTTAGTTGTCGTTCATTCCTACAGAAGACTTCCGCTGCATTATAGGAATTCCTTCAATGACAAATAAGGGATACAATGATATTAACTCTCGATCAGGTCAGCTCTTCAGTTGGCATTGTTTCAATTCAATTTAGTTTTACTTTATAGATGATGATAACTAGGTCCAAAGGAAAACACATTATATGGCTGATTAAAAGTGTGGTGAGTGATACTCAATATGTAAGCTAACTAAGGAGACTTATATATAAAGTTAATCGTATGCATGATATGTTGGTCCAAATAAGCTATTTAGAGAGTACCACTAGTAAATTACATTTTAGTCTAAAAATTTAATGTAATATTACACTAGATATCTCATTGATTGCCTATAAAGTTATATGTTTTGTTTGTTGTATTATGTTACTACACAATATGTTTTGTTTGTTGTATTATGTTATTACACAACTATAAATATACATACCTTGTTTATTAAATTAAGTTATATTCTTTACTTTTATTTATGTAGCACTTTTAGTATCTATCAATCTGAACAACATCTCTGTACTTACAGACACAAATTTTGATTAATGGAAAGAACATATCATGAGATTACTAGGTTGCATGGATCTAGATTTACATTTATGCACGATCACCCTATACCTTTATCTAGTGATTCCTCTACAGATCAAAAAGTAATCTTTGACAAGTGGGAGTGATATAATCGAATGAGGTTTGATCTGGTCTGAGATCAAGAGGGGGGATGACTCAACTGAGTAACCATGATCGAGTACTTTCGACCGACTGTATATTAGTTGGGTCGGTTTTAAAGTAGTCAAGTGTTCGGAGTCAAGCGTCAATTATCGAGTAAGGAGATCTTCGAGTAGGGATCTAAGACTTAAAGAAAATCTTAGGAGGATAATCATATTGGAATTCGGCTCGGCCACTTTGACGCTTAAGTCAAACTTCGAAGAAAAAGTGGAGAAAATGAAAGATAAGTAGAAAGTAGTAAACAAAATGAATTGCTTACTTAATCGATTACATTACCTTTAAATAGAAACCAAAAGGGTGGCCTTGGTTCTCAAAGGACACACATCTTCCCTGCCTTGCTAAGGGACATCTCTTTTGGTGATCGACGCTTCAACAACCGTGTTCATTTGTAACGGATTCTTGACAATTGTCAAGTTGAATCAGAGTTTTAATTTGGGCAAACCACATTTGAATGTGACTCGAAAAGCATTGACTTGAGGTCTTCTATCAGGAGTTGATATGACGCAAAGTTGGTTTGATTGGACTCGAGTTTGGCTTGACTTGATCCGAGTTCATCTTGATTTTGACTTCTAACATAGCTTGACTATTGACTTAACTATGTCATGTGGTGAAAACATGATGGCAACCAATACGCTAGATCATGTATCAAGCACATGTATGGCAAATCGAGATGAGTAAGCATGTAGATATGTGCAAGCATGGAAACATGTATTGTTTGAGATTTTGAGTTTGAGTCCTTTAACAACAAATAAAATCCTCTTTGAGAGATTTGTTGATTGAGGTGCTATCTCAATAGTAGGACCTTTTATCAACACAGTGGAATTATGTATCCAAAAAATTTCTTAGAGATTTTTTTGATTATGGGATCATTTTGGCGATGGTGTCGGTCACTATAAAAAGTTTACTCAAACAATTTTTTTATTCTCCTCCGTTGTGATCAATTGTAATTTTTCGATTTACCTCCTTACAGATGGTCGTGAGATCGACCATGTGGCACCGTTCGGGTAGCGGATTCCACCTTTTACAGAAGAGATTAGTATAGAGAATCCGACGGAGATAATGATGAAGATTGTGTTGATCACAAACCTAGATCCAACGACGAAGCCGAGTAGCCCGCCTTTTTAGATGGCACATTGGCCGATCATGAATGAAACTGAGTAGCCCGCATTTTTAGATGGCACATTGGCCGATCATGAGTGAAGGCATGAGTCCTTATTAGGCCGTGTGGAAACCAAACCTTGGTTCACACATCGTCGCCCATTACTTGTTGGCTTCGTTGTCATTGAACTTTGCAAAGAGTCCGGCGAGCATGCATGACCTATAAGTTCTTTGGCTTGTAATATATCTTCGTTGATTTAGCCATGGCCACCGACAAACCCACTGCATTTTGGTATGAAGCCACACCCATGACCTATTAGAAAATAGCAAAGGTTCTAACTGACCTCCATTTTGATGTCAACTTGTCACTCGAGGAAGGCATGCTCTTCTACTTCGAGCTGAGTTCAATAGATACAGAACTCAGTCATTCTCTACGTAAGAAAACTAGAACCTTCTATATCGAAGAGAAAGGAATTAACTAATGTCTTATGTGCAGCTAAAATCATGTTGCGAGCGTCATGCAATAAATAGCTGAAGTGGTCTGTGGCTTGGCTAACTGCCCCCTCGAACACACCTGAGGACTTGACTGCCTCTGGATCGACTGCATTGGCGGATCTACCATCATCAAGACCATCGGTGGTGCCTAAGTCCATCTCATCAAGCGAATTGGAGGAATAACTCTGACCCCGTAAATAAGTTTAGAATCAACAACAACCTATGTTACTAAGCACATCACGGCATACCCCGAGTCCAAGCCTGATGGAGCCATCACTGAGTGCACCATCTTAGCAGTTGCCAGAATCCACTGAAGTATCTCTACCAATTTCACGAGGATGGAGCCCGAGTGTATCTTCCTTTCTAGGTGTTACCTCGAGCCATTTCTTGTCGAGAATGATTATCACCACCTTTGAATAGTATTTTGGCATAGATCAGCCAATATGAGGAAATGTTGAAAAGCAAGCCCTTGACTGTTAGATTTGAGAGGTGTCTTAAAACAATCGCCTTACGATTATACTATTTATTAGATAAATAGTAATTCATTATTTAAATGCACATTTTTTATGTATTTGATTGGATCTTAAACTCATTTACTGAATGTCCGTAATACGATTCATAACATGAGAGAATTTGTGATTGGATCACAACTAATAAGCATCTCTGTTACGACCCAAGAGATGACCGTCCAAAAAATTTCAACAGCATCTCCCCTATAACAATTCAACTTTCCCTGAATACAATTTTACATAGGGCCCACACAGCCACTCAACAACATACATAGGTATTATATCCACTAAACAAAGGCCCACACGACCACAAACCTCATATCTAACACATGCAACAAACTATCAAACACAACAACCAAGCCATATACAACAACGAAAAATCCTAAAGCACATCGATAGTGCTCACAACAAAATCGAGCGACAAACTCAATAAGTCTACGATACAGAAATTTTGCAGCAGGATTCTAACAAAAGTCATATCCACATGACTACGGGCATAGATTCAACCACATATATACACCAAAACTCCACAAACCATGCATCGAAAATAAACCAGAACGACACAACTAAATCAAACCAGAAAATCATACGAAGTCACCCAAACTGGTACTTCTCCTGCTGTGAGATAGGCGGCAGACTGGCAGATCTCCAAGCTCTAAATGACGTCCTTACCTGTTACCTGGGGAGAAAACAAAGAGATCCCCCAGGGTCTGGGTAGTGAGTATACAATACTCAGTAGGTATAAACAAGTAAGTGTACAACATAAAAATATTTAAGCAACCAACAGAATATCATATGAGATCAATAACTACATACAATCAGCAGATATCATACAACTATATAATAACAAGTGAAATAACCACCGACATGTAACAACTAGTGCAATGATCATAAATGCAGCAAACTACTATCAACAATGTATGTACATATGCAATGCATGGTCATTGCCTGCACTCGCCACCCCCAGACACTCACCCAGTGTAGTGTACTGAGACACAAGACAAAAAAATCACACTCGCTCCAACAACAAACTACTACTAACAAGTGGGGAGCGAGCAGGATCAGAAGGGCTATATAGCCCGTCTTGGTTGCACCCAACTTAGTGCAACAATTGTTCTCACTCTTGTGCCACTATCATACAGCCACAAGTGAGGCCAACTACAACAATAATGAACAACACATCTACTACTATCATGTATGTGTCATGATGTTTAGTGTAATAATTAAGCCTATATCTATTCAGGCATAATCAACATATCATACAATGGTATCGAACAACAAGTAAAGTACTAATAACGGTAAGGTATCGACGACATAGATCAATATCAAGAATACATAATAAGGTATCATGTCAGAATCATACAACTGAGATAGCAAGATTATCAACAATATTAATGTAATTAACAACAGAACAATTAAGCACTTACGAACAATCCTGTGTTGACTAAGCACAGGAGTACCCACTTGGTGTGACGTACGTCAAGATTAGAACCTCTCCATATAATAGGATTTATAAATCAATATCTTGCAATTACACAAAATGCAACACCCTCTTAATACAATATTATATTAATTTCACACCAAAGTAAACCCCAACCGAATCTCACATCTCAGCCGACTCTAACCTAATCAAATTAACACAACTCGATCGGAATCAAATCCCAGATCACGGCCAAAACCAATGAACTCCCTCTGATCTACCGATCAATCCCAATCAAAATAGATTCCAATGGTTTTCAGAACTCCAAAGAACCTAACAGAACTCCCTACGAAATCCAAGAACTCTGGCTCTTACCGATCGAAGAAGGCGACGCTGGTCCGTGGCAGTCGCAGGCGAGGCGCAATGGCGCTGATTCGGGGCGGCGTCAAGCGTCGGTGTCAAGCGTCTGTTGGACGAGGAAGGCGGCGGCAAGGCGACAAGAGATTGCGGCAGGGTGATTACGGAAGGAGGAGGATCGCACGCCTATCGAGAGGGGAAAAGGAGAGGAGACCACGATGCGTGAGATCGGGGAGAAGAAGTCGAAAATCGTGGCATAAATCCCTTAACGGGTTCCTAACGAGTTTCGGGTTTAATCCAAACCCGATCCAAATTAAATTTTTTTTTCCACTTAACCCCCTAAAACCTCATATCTTACAATCTCTACATGTGCAATTATGAAAGTATTGAAACTATCCCTAGTCGAGGAATCGATGAGTATGGACGTCATCGATTCTGCTGAGACTAACACGTTTAAACTCTTTAGTTAGATAAGCAGTTGATCTCACTGCTAGAGACATTGGATGTTGAGAGTTAAACGTGGATGCTAATTAAAGGAACTAGTTCATTGGAGTGACCTGCCTTGAGACTTCATATAGTTTTATACATATGTTAATGAAGATCTCAGTGCAGCTTAAGTGTGAGTTTCCTTTGACTTATGGTATTCAAGTCACTTTGGTCATGGAAGCTTATACTTTGACATCTTAAATAAACATCTCCGAGGAGGTGTTAACCCGAGATAATTGGATATAAGTCGAAGTGCTCGTAGGTGTTTGGATAGCCCATAGAGGATTCATCGCTCCTTTAAAAAGGAGACGTATACCCTACAGCTGTTTGTCAAGATTGTTACTAAAGTTTTTGGCCAAAGCATTGCATGTCAAGAGTATGACACTTTTGGTCACATATAAAGTAACTTGAATCCATAGGATAAGAAAGCGAGTTTGGACTAGGTATGACGTAGTCAACCTAGTGGGGACTGACACACATAGACCATATCCTGAACCAAGCGGGTATAACACGGTGAAAGGAACAAGACACGTCTCATTATAGCTGTTGAAGGGTTTAAGAAATGTTCTGGAATGAATCGTTAATTTTTCAATCAATTGGGAATCATGATGTACTACTAGATGTCACTCATGATCGTTCCGTAATTAATGATTTATTACAGACGACCAACATAATCGGGAACCTATTAGATCACACGCACTACAAGTTCTCTAAAGGACTTAAAATGAGTTTGAGAATTGGATTCTCAGATCGAGAGAAATAAAGTCTGATTGGATCAAACAAAGAAAAAATTATGGAATTCATCTTTATGAAGATGAAATGAATCAAATTGATTTGATTCCTAATGGAAGATATTTTGGCAGATCGGAAGTGATGAGAGACTACGCCTTATGAAGACGAAATAAACAAAATTGATTTCATTCAAATCAGAGGTGTTTTGATTATTGAACCAAACGATTCAATTTTGAATCAAATTAAACCAACTTGGTTTGATTCATGATGGAAGAGGTTTTGGTGAAAGGGAAGAGATGAGGAGTTTCGTCTTGTGAAGACGAATTGAACAAAATTGATTTGAATTAAATTGAAGGTCGTTTGGTTATTAAACCAAACGAGCCAAAATTTGAACCTAGTTTGCTACAGTAACTTGGTTCGGATCAAGTAAGTTTAATCTATCTGATTCAGCCCGCTCGCCCGCGTCTTCTACCTGGATCAACACCCGCCGCACTATAGCTTCACAATAAAATGGGAATCGCGATTTGGTGTACAGGGGTCTTCTTCTACCCTGATGGCGTGGCGGCGTGGCAGCGTGCCAGCTTTCTGAAGCCTACCGACCAAACCCTAGAGAGTCAGAGCACCCCACCGCCTGTCGCCATTGCTCGTGCATCCATCGGAGAGGAAGAAGGAGAAGCCCTAGTGTGGCGCCAACCCCTGTTTGCGCCGTCTGCCAAGAGTAAAGAATCCGCCGCCTTCGCTCGACCACGTGGGAGAGGAGAAGAAGGACAGCGAAACCCTAGCCACATGGAGCTCCGAATGATGAAACCCTCGCTTTTACGCCACAGGAGATGATCGTCCGAAAAATTTCGACAACATCTCTGTAGGGATCTATATGCGCGAAAAATCGATTAAACCGCATATAACGCAGCGGAAAACAGGATCCCTCCAGAAGATC
>JAOBBC010074600.1:0-11299 GCA_025388495.1 Curcuma longa
TAAATAGAATTTTATATTTTTATAATAAATATAATGATTATAATTAATATAAAATTAATTAGTCTTACCGTTGTTTTAGAATGATGCATCAATTCAGTCATGCATTAATTCTCATGCATGCAACAACTTTTCATGCATGCAGGCGTGAGCAGTGCATCAAATGCACGGAGCGGCATCAAATTCTTATGCGTAGTCATGCAGGCGTGCGTAATGTGACCCTGCGGAAATTGAAACACCGCGATCTCACGAAACGAATGCGCTGTTCGATTGATATAAAAAAATGTTCATTAAAATATTTTTTTTAAAAATAATAATGGGCCCCAATAAAATTGGGGCCCTAGGCATAGGCTATGCCTTAAGCCGAGCCTGAACAATGCTACTAAACAATTCAAGGGTTGAGGGAGTTTAATAGTGGTTAGTAAGTTTATATATATATATATAGTGAAGGTGAAAGAGAAACATTCTCAATGTCCTGGATCCATGAATGAGACTCATTGTCTATTATGATATTTGTTTCATGGTTTGAAATTTAGTACCGTGTAGGACGAAATGGTTGAAATGTATCATTATGGTAAAAAATTGAAATTCGATAACACTCGATACTAATGTTTAAAATCTTGAACTATGCCGTAGTTTCGGTCTTTAACTGGAAAGATACTATTCTAGTATCATGCCGACGCTCCAATGCTTAGTGTCATTGACAGATTAAAAGTTGAAGGAGGAAAGAATTAAAGCAAAGGAAGGAGATATTGTCTGTACTAGATGATATTCAGTTTTAGTAATTTACTAGAATTATATGTTTTGACTGTTTCGTTCAGCATGGTTTAACATTTAAAACAATGCTCAACACATACAATGTGTCCTTCCTATGCTTTATCTCATTCTTCAACTCTAATCCATTACTGATACCATGCATCTAAACATCGACACGATACCGAATAGTATCGTTCTAGTTAAAGACCGAAACTTCGGTATGGCTTGAAATTTTAAACCTTGATTGGGTTGTTATATTGGTGGCTTAAGTGTAGACCGATGTTAGGAGAAATATGCTTAGAGGTTAAAAAATCTAAAATTCAGAGTGCAGCAAATATCATTTACATGTGTAACTTTATTTTATACTAAGAACACTTTGACTTGCCTTGACAACCAGATGATCCTCCGTGATCTTATTGATATCCTTCTCCATTACCATGGAATCCTCTAAATGACAATTAAATCTCCAAAGAAAATGGAACCACTGCAGAATCAGAGGATGGTGGGATAATTTATGGTAGAAGCTTTCAACATTTGTATGTAGTTCAATTGGGGTGGAAAAAGAGCTAACTAAAATTTAAGTCTTCAGTGGCTTTAACTCAGAATTTAATAGCATAAAGGAACAAAATAGCAAAAAACTTTCCATAGCATTCGTGCATAATCCTGACATTTGAGGTGATTGAGAATGTCTCTAAAGTCAATTGCAAAACCTAAATCAATGTGAGTTGTCATCTTGGTGTTTAATAGTCATAATTGGAAGAGATTACCAATCATGTGGCCTAGAGACATCAACCCTATACAATTTTGAAGAGCTACCCAATAAGGGTGGAACAGATGAGCTACCCAAAATGTGAGTCTTAATCGGTTATAACTTAGGATGAATAACATGAAGGAACATGATCATAACTTGTCACCATGATCCAATCACATCATATGCCTAGAGTTGTCACCCCTATGTGAATTGTGAGCTCGCGTCCAAGTCATAGTAAGAGAAGGAGAAATAGAGGATGCTTGAGGGTGAGATTATTTGACTCCTAAGGAGAGCCAGTAACTCAATAATAATCCACTCTTGATTGCTACAACCCATGAGGTACAGTCCTTCATGATTCATATATGATGTTAGAGTAAGGGTACCCCTTGTAGTTCCCTTTACCTATTTTATTATTCATCCATGTAAAATTACATGGTCTCTAGAATTATACGCTATTTACATTTTGGTACCTAGATTCATTTCAATACTATTCCATTAAAAAAGGGAAATACAACAAAATTTGCTGAAAGAAAATTTTATTCCATCATTTACTTATTTAATCTAATTTATTACAAACTAGAGCACATATTAGGTTATTTTAATGATATGGTTGCTACTAATGAACAAAATTTTTTTAGATGATCTATTAACTTAGGCTATTATGGACTAAAATGGAGTTTATTTTCTGAAATTGTTATTTATTTATTTTGTTGTTGTATTGGAGCAGGACACGTATGTTTAATTTATTTTGTTGTTGCCTTCATCAGCTCACGCTTATAATTTATCCATAGATATATGATATGGATTGAAAATGTTAAAACATAGAGAAAAAATCACCAAACCCAAAGTATTCTACCGACTAATATAAGAAAATCCAAATTATATGCTGCAAAAATCAAGAATATTCTGTTAACTGTTTGACTACATGACTTTTATGCTCATTGATTATCTTGATTGTAAACAAGATACAGAATTATAATTTAATAGAACACATACACAGTTGCTTACAAATTGCTAGTCTTTTGAAGCAGATTAAGGCAAATTATATTGTGTTGTCATTTCAATTTTCTAATTTTAAAATATCTATTTATTTCATGATGTTTCTAGTTTTGAATACTAATCGTCTCATTCCAACTATCCTGTCAATTTTTAAGTTTTCTTGACATGCTGATTGTAACTTTAATCACATTGTTGTGGAATAGTGTGATCTATGATTTCCTTTGCCAAGCTCTACTGTTAGCTGATACCTCATTACATTCTTCATTTCTTTACGAAGGGCTTTAAGAAAATTAACGATAAATTGGAGTTTAGACTAAAGTCATTTTGATGTTTAGTTGTCTAAACAATCTGCTCTCTTTAGTATTTCTATCGAGATCACTCTTGGTATATTATGAGTTTGCAATTATCTTCTCAGTTTGTGGATTAATATGGTCATTAAGTGTTGCTTGGTCATTTTAATTTGAGCGTGCCTATCTGTTTAGATTTATCTAGTCAAACTGAATTGAATGCATCTTAGCAGTCCAAAGAAAGGCATCTACTATTGTGTGATATATTTGAATCCTGGAGACTATCATCGTGTCCACTCACCAACTGACTGGAAGATTCTTTCACGTCGTCATTTCTCAGGTATAATTAAAATTGGTCATGGTGGTTTCATGCTTTCCTTTATATTTTTCATTTCCAAAGTTTAAAATTTCAAGCCTTACTGAAGTTTTGATCTCTAACTAGAATAACAAGGTTTCATATTGAATTGTGCCGATATGATTTCAATACTGATTTTTATTTCAAGCCATGCCAATTAAAAAATCATCTCCATTAATACTAAAAGCAATATGTTATAAATTATTACAAGAATATCAATCATATTCCTAATACTAAAAGGAGTTTCATGCATTAGGCGAGAGCATCAAATCTTGCAAGATTGTATACAAGTTCAACCCCATAGTTTTTCAAGATCTAAATTAAATAATTATCACAAACATGCGATATTGTTATTGATTTCTCCACATGTCTATCAACATGTTTTGATTCTCCATCGAGAGTGGACTTGAACTCACACTACTAGAATTGGGATTAGTACAACCATAGGATAAGGATTCATATGATAAATCACTGTATGATACAACAAAGTTATAATGAAAAGATTAAGAATATGATAAATGTTGGTTGTAATTAGTCTCCCCTATATTGAGTTTGTTAATAGAAACTCTTAATAGGTATAATGTCATGAATACTATCCTTGTTGACTTGCATGTGTATAATGTTGCTTTGCTCACATGTTTAGGGCTCAAGTGTTGGAGACTAGGGAATATAAGTTTCACCATTGTTATTGCCTCTATCTACAGTTGCATGTTGTCGACATCACTATTATAGTTGTGGACTTTTCCTTGAATTGTAGTATAAAAATGTAACATTGTTCCATTACTCATCAAGTTCTTGCTTATCGACTGCATTGAATGAATTTTGACCAATCATCAATTTTCATTTCCCTTGTCAGCTAGTTTTAATTGAATAAATTTAAAAACAATTTTGATTTCATTTTCCTTGTCGGTTAGTTTCTATTGAATAAAAGCTTTTGATACTCTTTATTAGAGATTGTAGGAGCTTTGCCTTTCTATTGGTTTGTGTCAGTTGGTTGTATATAGGGTTGAGATGTTTAAGTACAATTAGGTCTAGATCCAAACAATAGAAATTCCTAGTTAATAGCTTTATCATCATCATCTTGCTTCCTAACATCTTCTCTAGCTTCCACATCTTATATTTGTTAGATGAGAAATTGAGATGGTTGTAGTAGATCTCATGCTTCATGAGGTAATGGATTCTTGGTCTGACAACACTTCATCAATACATCATTAGATAGTCCGATTTTGGATGATGATAATATTATAACTACTATAAGACGTTGTATGCGAGAAAATGTTTATTGCATTTATTTTAAATTAGGACTCATCCTTCATATTGTAACCATTATTCAAGTGGAATGTCACGCCTCAAGGTGTAATTCCCACTCACTAGGAGAGGTACCCCACTGGGTGATAGTATAATAAAAGAGAACTAAGAGCCATATAAATAGGACAATAAAAAATTTAACAAATTTTATATATTTTATTATGCATCTTTCACTACAAGTACAATAAAATCGTATAAAACAAAGATTAAACGAATAGAATAGAAATACATTGAAATAAAAATCAAACTAGGAATCAACAAATTGAGATTTTTGAGCAACTCTATAGTCTAGTTGAAACTGACTATAAATATCAAAAGGGTATATGTGTCTGTAAAACTGGAGGTCAAGGAAAGTAGACAGGAAGCATAAATTGCTAAGTAGAGGTCATGGAACTAAAATAGGTAACAATTTCATATTTCAACTTTAATTACTTTTTTAGGTTCTTTAGCTTATGCATATTCGAATATATAAATATATCTATAATCATTTACTATTTTTATTTTGGATGATTATTAATATTTAGAGTTACTACTATCACCTTAAATTATCATATTTTTTTATTAATAATTAAGATAATTTCAATTATTATTATTTAATCAACTGTATAAATGACATCAATGGTAAAAATATTGACATGTGTAGATGTCACCAATGATATAAGTATTAGCGTGCATAAATGTTGCCAACGATATAAGTTTGGTAAATCAACTAAGAAGTGAATCATTGGAGCTAGTGCCCTCAAGGTATAGTAATGTCATCTGACGTATGAGCTCCTCACCGATGGAATATAATAATATAGTGCCAGTGCGCAAGTAAATACCAACTGAGAGTGACTGCTGACTACCACTCTAGCCTTTAGGGAGTTAAGTACTCTAGTATAAGGTTAAGTTTAGAGTTCACTTTTTAGTATTCTTTCCTCCATTTAATATCTTTATTATTTTATTTTTATTCTTTTTACTATAATTATTCTATTCTGAGTTCATATGTTATTGGTTAGTTTGATCGACTAACCTATATCAACTTCGTAACATAAATTATGCTAATTAGGTATCATCTTATGGTCTGCAAAGAATTATCCAACATGAAAAATATAAGTATCTACATCTAGAACATTAAATAACATAGAAAGTCAAACAATTTAATGACAAATATCAACTAAAGAGTAATTCAGAATATCTATTTTAATTTTTATCTTAATTCTCATATAAAATCCACATATGTCCATGAAGTAACATCAATTATCTACCCCCGAATGATTTAATTATTTTATTACCCATTTCACTATTTTTAAATATTATTCTAATCCCCTTTTCAAAAACAATTATACAAACATGTATAATCCATTTTATCTATTTAATCATGCATAAGGACATATATATAGAAGTCAAAGGATAAATTTACCCACCTCAATGTACAATAAAAAGCTTCGAGTGTTGTCAAGTCATTGTGCTCTATTGAACTTGTATTTACAAATATCCTATGAAAATAATTAACGACTCAAGATAAATATCTAATAACATAAAAATATGAAAATTAACTTAAACTCGAAGTTGATGGATACAATCTTGATGCCGTTACCTCAATATATTTCCAATTCCTATATGAGACCTCTATTACTATTAGATAACAAATTTATTTATTTTCATCCTAATTTAGATACACCAACCTAAAACAGAAAATAATATATAAAGTAAATTATTTATGTTTTTCTTCAATCAACAAAACAAGGTAGATGTTTTATCGTTATGGATCGCTAAGATCAATCAGACCCTTAGTTGGTTGTTGTACGAATATCATGGAAGATATACATTTGAACAAATTAAAATATTTTATTTGAATAGATAATGACTATTAATAAATTTTATATTTTCTATCATTCAATTTATATTTGCATGACATGACAATAGGATTGCCAAAAGAGTGAATGTTTTTTGAAATAATCGATTTTTGTTAATCATTTATTTGCTTGTATTCTTTTTCTTCATAAAGGTGGAATCTGCCACCCTAGTGGCCCTACACGGTCGGCCCCACGACCATCTGTGAGGAGGTAAATCGAGAAATTATAGTTGGTCACAACGGAGGAGGGTATTGCTCGGCTTCGTCGAGATTCGAACCTTTGCCATCTTCTGCAAGTCTGCTTCGTCGTAACCAACTCAGCTATGCCCCGGGGGCATTTATTTGCTTGTATTCTTAATATTACATTTGGTATTCTCATCATTGATATGTCATATTAAGATAATAAAATAAAATAATTAAACATATATTATTACCAATAATCAATATTAATATCCCAAGGTATCAGAAAGGCAGAGACGCTCAACAACAAGTGGTATCCCAAGGTATCAGAAAGGCATAGCACCACCCTCCTAGAAACCTGTGATGGAAAGTAGCTACCTGTGTGTGCTCATTCACTCCGGCTACATAGATGTTTGACTTCAGTCTGTTAACCTGAAGTCTTGCCGTAGCCCTAAAATTGCTCATAGAAGAGGTCAATGTACCTATTGACACTACAACACCACGCTTGAAAATTGTTATTCCTGCATCCAATTGTATCACAATATGAACGCTACTAGTCGAATAGATTATCTAGCCTATGCGCATGTTTCTTAGCTGGATCATAGGATTGTTATTTTAGAGTTATTAAATTGTTAAAATTAAAATTATCTATGCTAAATAAATATTGTAATATAGTTACCACACCATGCACACTAACTAACTAATGAACTAATACTAATATTTAATTAATACATTAATAATCAAAATATAGAATTATTAACAATAATTAATATAATATTTATAAACGATAATAACAAGCAAGTTTTTATTTCTATATGAATTTTATACGCTATTGGACTCAATCTCCTACTATATCCTAAAGCCTTTATGTTGATATATCGTGGCTAAGTCTTCTTTGATCTCTCTTCCTCGATTAATGTGCGCATTTATCATCTTTTATGACCTAACTGAGGCATTTATTGGGCGCTTTACTAATATATTATTTAGGAAACCATAAAACTAATTAATTAATAACATATAATTTTTAAAAAAATGTATAATATAATTGATTAATATAATATATAATTAATATTACATTATATACTATATTATTTATTATATTAGTTAATTATATAACATTTTTATGTTATCAGCTAATCTATACATAACATATAACATTTACAAAAAGGATAAACAAAAATAAGAATATATACACATACACACACACAATATATATAATATAACATTTACTATGTTATATGGCATATACTATTATATTATATAATATATAACATCTATTTATATATATTATAACATGTAATATGATAATATTTTATATTATTTCATGAGAGGGCATTTGCGTATCTCTGTTTGTGAAATCACGAAGTTGTGAAACCCTGTTGACAAATCTTCACAACTTGCAACCCTGCCTTAGTAAAATTGAGAGAGGCATGAGGCCCCGTGACATCCCTTTCGATCACCTTACCTTAGTTCCCCTATGTTAATTCTAGTTTTTTTGTGAATCTTCCTTGACTCTCCAAGTGTGTGACAACTTCAATTGAATCCACTATGCCTCCTATCCTTGATTTCTAGTCTTTCTATAGCCTCTTTTCTTATAAGCTTTCCCTTTGTGACCGACGCTAAATAATTTCCATCTTCATTGGTTGGTATCAAATGGATTTGTTTGATTTCCATCTGTGTTGATCGAAACAACAGGACATACAATTATATCCTACTTGACATGGGCGACACTATTCTCGTATGAGCGACAGTGATTAAACCCTAAGCCACCGTGTTGTGTTTTGGTCCTCCAATGGAATTGCAAGTGTGGTTGTATCAAGGAGCACGATTTGATATTTTAAACTATGTTCATTACTATTTTTTCTTATTATCTTTTTGTTAAGATAGGAAATTATGGATAAATATAGTTTATTGGTTAAACATCAATTATCACTCATATAAATGATTTTAGACTCGGATAATATAATTTGTTGTTTAAGAATGAATTTTGACCCATATAAATAATTTTAAAGAACATAAGTCTTTGAGCAATGAAGGTAAGGAATGTTTTACTTCTCTAAACTAGATGTTTTTTATTGTTTCTTAGCAAGTGATTACGTGAAGCTTGCAATGAGATGCAATGTGCCTTTTATATTTATATTCCATTTTTTCTTCTGTCTAAATTCGTCAATGCTAGTTTCATGCCCGGATAAAAAAGAGTGAAGGTTGCGCGTTAGGTTGTCAGCCAGTGTTGACTTTCAGACAAATATTCAATGAATGAATTTATCAAACTATTCTGTTGATGCTAGGTTCCCCGGAAGGAATGTGTTGCAGGGTTCGGTTGTAACGTCTTGGCAAAGACCACTATATCTCCATAAGAATTTGGGTGTAGTGTTAAATATGCAATAGTTTTGACACCATAGGTTGGATAAGAACAAATATTATATGAAAATTAATTATCTAAGATTTGAAATATACAATCTAAGAATGCTCATTGGTAAATCAATTGAGATAATAAATACGATGATTAGGAGAAGAATTAACATTTTGTATGTACAAGAGACAAAATAGGTAGGAGAGAAGATAAAAATGATAGAAAATTTGAGTTTTAAGTTATGGTACACAGAAAGGAGTAAAACAAGAAATAGAGTAGGTATTGTGTAGATAATTCGTTAAAGGATGAAGTAGTAGAAGTAGTTAGAAAGAGGGATAGGATTATAACTTTCAAGATAGTAGTGGTGAAAGAAATTATTAATGTACTTAGCATATAGACACCTTGAGTAGGATTAGATGAAGACACCAAATTTAGGTTTTAGGACGACCTAGATGAGATATTACAAAATATGATGCCAATTGAAATGCTTTTAATAAGAAGAGATCTAAATGATTATGTAGGAGTGAAAAATGAGGAATATGATAGGGTGTATGTGGTTATAGGTTTGGAACAAGAAATGAAGAAGGAAAAATTATATTGGATTTTGTGATAGCATATGACCTTATAGTAGCTAATAAATTTTTTAATAAAAGAGAAGAATACTTAGTCACATTCAAAAGTGGGAATGATAAGTCGTAAATTGATTTTCTTATGATTAGGTAGAATGATATAAAAATTTATAAAGATTGTAAAATCATCTCTTGAGAAAACTGAACTACCTAATATAGGATAGTAGTGTTGGATATACATCTCAAACATAATATTAATAAAAGGAAAATATGCATACTCCTAGATTTAAGTGGTGAAAGTTAAAGGATCGAAAACAAAACAGATTTAAGGAGAGGATATGCGTACAAGTATTATAAGAAATACAAGGTGACTCAAATACGAAATGGGATAAGATACATTAAAATTAAAAATAGTAGTCAAAAATATATTTGATGAGTCAAAGGGATGCACACTACTAAGTAATGAATTTTGGTGGCGGAATGAGAAAGTATAGGATAAAATGAAGGAAAAACGAACAACTATAAGATATTATATACTTGTAAGAACGAGAAAAATTTAAAACAATATACAGTAGCAAAAAAAAAGTCAAGAAAATAATGAATGAAGTCAAGAATGAAAATTTTGAATTCTTATATTGTAAATTGGATGTACAAGGAGAAAGAAATATTTACAGAATAACTAAATTCAGAGAGAGGAAGACAAGAGATCCTATCCAAATAAGATGTATTAAAGATGAATGCAATATGGTATATTATTAAATGATGAGGAAATAAAAAAGCGATGATAGATGTATTTTCATCAACTTTTTAATGAAGGTTTAAGTGATTAACTTAATTTAGGTAATTTAAGTAGGTTAAAAGAGTATAGAAATAAATTTTTATTGTAGAATTCAAATTTTAGAAGTAGAATAAGCTTTAAATAGGATGCACAATAAAAAAGTAGTTGGACTAGATGATATTCTGATAGAGATATGAAAGTGTTTAGGAAAATAAGATATTGAATGACTTACAAAGTTATTCAATTTGATATTGAAAATGAAAATAATATTTAATCAGTGGAGGTTAAGCACTTTAGTTCCTTTATATAAGAATAAAAGAGACATACAAAATTGTACAAACTATAAGGTTATTTAATTAATGAGTCATACTATGATATTTTGAGAAAAAAAATAAAAAAGACAAGGAAGGAGACTATGATAATCGAAAATCCATTTGGATTTATGCTTAGAAGGTCGACAATAGAAGTTATACATCTCAGACAATTAATTGAAAAGTATTAGGAACAGAAGCAAGACTTACACATGATATTCGTCGACCTAGAACAAGTTTATAATAGAGTCCCAAGAGAAATTATATGAAGAGTTCAGAAAAGAGAGGTGTTAGTATAATATATATTAAACTAATTAAGGATATATACGAGGATGTAATTACAAGAGTGAAGACTTAAGGTGGATTAACTGAAACATTTCTTATAAACATAGAGTTATATCAAGGATAACTCTAAATCCCTATCTTTTTATACTAATAATGGACGAACTCATTGGACACATCCATGATACGGTACCGTAGTGTATGTTTTTTGCAGATGATATTATTTGGTAGATGAGACATGTGAAGGAGTAAATATTAAATTCGAATCTTTCCGTAAAAAAGGAAAGATTTTAAGCTTAGGAGTAAAGATAGAATAGGTGGAATTTACGTTTAGTAATATTAGACGTAATGAGATAATTATTAAGATATGAGATGACGAGTTGTTTATAATTGAAAGTTTTAAGTATTTATGATCAATTTTATAAAAAGATAGAGGGATTAAGTGTGTTAGGTGTTCTTTATTGGCTATAAAATTATATTTTATTAGAATAAGTCTCGTAGAATAGGTCCATAAAACTCCTATATAAATAGGGGCT
>JAOBBC010074797.1:0-11294 GCA_025388495.1 Curcuma longa
TATATATATATATATATATATATATATATATATATGAATCTAAATTTTTTTTTTATCATCGTGGTATCTTTCCTTAGTTTTTTCTTCTATTATTATTATTTTTTAATTTTATGGTAGGATTCCTTAACTTAATGCCCCTATAATTTATATAATTTTATATATCTCCTTTATTTTTATATGGGAGACTAAAGTATTTATTGTCCACTCATCAAATCTTTTTTTTATTTTTAATATCAGATTGAATAACTTTGTAAGTCATTTGATATAATGAAAACCTATAGCTCCCATGTGTCCTGTATAGTCAACAGGCGTGCTAAGCTATCAACAAACATGACTTAAAAGGAATCAGACTAGGCTTAGATGGAACTCTACTCATTCAAACTTGCTCGATGCACTCATCCCAAGGAGTTGAGTTCGCTTGAGAACAAGTTAGTCACTGAGTTCATCTCTGACTCAGCCTCAATCGTCAACTTCACCTCCGACTCGTTCTTAGTCGCCGACTTCATCGCTGACTCGGCCTGAGTCGTCGACTTCACCTCCGACTCAGCCTCAGTCATTGACATCATCTACCCTCAAGGTCATTTAGTATTGATTTCACCTCTTCATTTGCTCCAAGCTCGGGGGCACACCCTACGTGCCCCGCGAAAGATGTAGGAGCGTAGGGATAAGGAAGTGATATGCCCACTTCATTCATGAGATCGTTTCTTCTAGAAGATGTGGAGAACAGTAGAGCACATCCCGGAACATGCATGTGAGTAACGAAAGTAGACATCTAGAAACACATGATAAACAGATCGATGTGCATGTCCTAGAGAATAGGCAAATTTACAACTCTTTAAAAGTCATCCGCCTCGTGGGCGCAGATATGTGCACACAAAACCCTACTTTTCCTTAGGCAATCTTCCTTGCTGAAGAAAATTTTAACTTGACCATCGGAGTAGCTTGTTGGGAACCACCATCGGAGTAGCTTGTTGGGAACCACCATCGGTGTCATTCTAACCTTCTTATGGAATGATTTTCAAGTCTTTTTACTGTCCTCGGCGATGATCTCCGAAAAGTGTGCACATTAGCTCGTTCGCTGACTGGTGGCTTGACCATTCATAGTATTTGACCGAAACATCATTCAATACCTTATTTCCTTAGACACTTGCATACCTCTATTTTGATTATTGGTCTCCTTAATTTTTTTTATTACTTTTTCTAAAATTTAATGGTATTCATTAGCTTAATGTTCCTATAATTTGCCTAATTTTATACATCTCTTTTATTTTTATATGGAGGACGGGAGTCTTTACCCTTCACTCATTAAATATTTTTTTCATTTTTAATATCAGAATGAATAACTTTGTAAGTCATTTGATGTGGTGGAAACCTACAACCCCCATGTGTCCCGTGTGCTCAAGAGTTGTGTTGAACTATTAGTCAAAATCAAGGCGGGGGGTCAAACGTGACCTGAATCGAACTTGGCTTAGAAGGAACTCAGGTCAAGTTGAACTTGCTCAGTGCACTCTTCCCAAGGAGTCGAGTTTGCCTGAGAACAAGTTATTCGTTGAGTCATCTCTGGCTCAGCCTTAGACGCCAACTTCACCTTTGGCTCGGCCTCAGTCACCGACTTCACCTTCAACTCGGTTTCAGTCGTCAACTTCATCCCTGACTCGGCCTGAGTCATCGACTTCACCTTTGACTCGGCCTCAGTCGTCGACTTCATCCCTGACTCGGCCTCAGTTGCCGACTTCACCTCCAACTCGGCCTCAGTTGCCGACATCGTCTACCCTTAAGGCCATTTAGTATCAACCTCACCTCTTCATCCACTCCCGGCTTGGACCCACACCCTACGTGGCCGCACAGAAGATGCGGGGGGCATAGGGATAAGGAAGCGACATGACTGTTTCATTCATGGTACCATTTTTCCCAAAAGACATGGAGAATGGTAGAGCACATCCCAGAACATGTGGGTAACGAAAGCACACATATTGAAACATGTGATAAACGAATGTGCATGTCCTGGAGAACAGGTACATTTATAGCTCATTAAAAGGTCATTCACCTCTATGGGCGTAGGTATGCCTATGCAAAATCTTACTTTTCCTTAGGCAATCTTCCTTGCTGAAGAAAATCCTAACTTGACCGTTGAAGTAGTTTGCTGAGAACACCCCTAGTGTCATTATAAGTTTCTTGTGGAGTGCTTTTCAGGTCTTTTTACCCTCCTCAATGATGATCTCCGGCGAATATGCACATAAGCTCATTCATTGACCGGTGATTTAACCATCTACGGTATTTGGTCGAAACATCATTCAATATCTTATTTTCCTAGACACTTGAATACCTCTATTTTGATTATTGTGGTCTCCTTAATTTTTTTTCTATTACTTTTTCTAAAATTTCATCATATGATTCATTAGCTTAATGCCCCTATAATTCACATAATTTTATACGTCTCATTTATTTTTATATGGAGGACTAGAGTATTTACCCTCCACTCATCAATTATTTTTTTTTCATTTTCAATATCAGATTGAATAACTTTGTAAGTCATTCAATACCTTATTTCCCTAAACACTTGCATATCTCTATTTTGATCATCGTGGTCTCCTTCATTAGTCTTTTTTCTATTAGTTTTTCCTAAATTTTATGGTATGACTCATTAACTTAATGCCCTTATAATTCGCATAGTTTTATACGCCTCCTTTATTTTTATACAGAAGACTAGAGTATTTACCCTCCACTTATCAAATATTTTTTTTTCATTTTCAATATCAAATTGAATAACTTTATAAGTCATTCAATATTCTATTTCAAGAACTTACATACTTCTATTAGAATATCATTCAATCTAACTATTTTTTTTATTTTACATTCCATTTAAAGTATGTTCTACTTCTAAAATTTGAATTGTAAGATACAATTTTAAATTTTATACTCCTATAGCCTATTCAAATTATCTAACTTAAGTTAGTCACTTAAACTTTCATTAAAAAATTTATGAAATTATCCTCTTTCATTGTTCTTTTATTTCCTCATCATTCACTAGTACCATATTGCATTCATTTTCAATATACCTTATTTGGGTAAGATCTCTCATTTTTCTCTTTCTTATTTTAGTTATTCTGTAGATGTTTCTTTCTTCTTTTCTATCCATCCATCAATATAAACATTCAAAAGTTTTATTCTTGACTTTGCTCATCAATTTCTTGGTCTCTTTCTTGGCCATTGCATACTTTTTAAAATTTTCTTCGTTCTTATAAATGTATAATAACTTATAGACTATTCATTTTTCGTTCACTTTCTTCTATACTTTTTCATTCCACCACCAAGATTCTTTATTTATGGCGCACATCCTTTTGACTCACTAAGTATGCTTCTTGGCCACCATTTTCAATTTTAATATCATCTTATATATCTCATGTCGTATATTATTCGAGTCGTGATGTATTTCTTCTAATACTTGTGCTTCTATGCTCTTCTTAAATATACTTTGTTTCTCATCTTTTAACTTCCACCACTTGATTTTAGAAGTCGTGTATATTTTTCTTATATTGATACTATGCTAAATGTGCATATTTAACAATACTAACTTATGTTGAGTAGTTAAATTTTTCTAGGGAGGATCTTACAATCTTTATAAAATTTTCTATTCTTCTTTCTAACCATAAAAAACTCTTTATTATTCTCATTGTTAATATAACCAAGTGTTCTTCTCTTTTCTTGAAAAATATATTAGCTATTATTAGTTCATATGCTATCACAAAGTCTAATATTATTTTTTCTTCTTCATTTCTTATTTTAAAATCACAACTCTCATGCTATCGTATTCCTTATTTTTTACTTTTGCATGTTTAAGGTGTATAGATGTTAATTATACACTAATAGTTTCTTTCGATCATACTATTTTGAAAGTTATAATCCAATCCTTTTTCTAATTATTTTTATTACTTTATCCTTTAACGAACTATCTATAATAATACTTATTCAATTTCTTATTTTACTTCTTCATATGTACTATAACATAAACTTTGAGTTCTCTGTCATCTTTGTCTTTTCTCCATTCCTTTTATCTCTTATAAATATGAAGATTAATTTTTCTTCTAATTATCATATCTACTACTATCATTATTTTACTAGTGAGTATTTCTATGTTTAATATTTTAAACCTAAATATTTATTCTTATCCACTCTTTGCATATTTAATATTATAAATTCTTATCCTATCATTGTCGAGAAGTTACAGTTACACCCTACAAAATATTTCTTTCAAGAAATAATTTAATATTAATGTAATAATTTGATATATACACTACAAGAATAATAGCAATTAACGATGGAATTTTTCGTTGCTAATCGGTCGCTAATGAGTATTAACGATCGAATAGCGACGGATTTATCACATCGTTATAACTTTAGTCGCTGATGTCATCTTAGCGATGGAATATTAAATTCCATCACTATTTAGCGATGGTGGTTTATTGCTATCGGTAATTAGCGACGAACGTTAAATATCCGTTGCTAAATTTAGCAACGGATATTTAAACTCCATCGTTAAAAGTAGCGATGGAATGTAAATTTCTGTCACTAAAATTAGCGATGGAATATAAACTTCTGTCGCTAAAATTAGCGATGGAATATAAATTTCTGTCGCTAAAAAGGAAGACGGAACTACTATTCCGTCTCTACTCCAGCGACGATTAATATAATTATCCATCGCTAAATTTAGCTATGAAAATTTAAAATTCCGTTGCTAATTAGCGATGGTTTTTTTATTTTCATCGCTAAATTAGCAACAGATTTTTTTAATTTTTGTATCTAATTAGCAACAGATTTTTTAAATTTTCATCGCTAATTAGCGATAAAATTTTTAATTTTCATCGTTAATTAGCGACATAAATTAAAAAAAAATGCGTTGCTAATTACCAAAATTTTCTCCAGCAACCCATTCTTTAAAGCAATTTCCCTATTTACATTTTTATATATATTTTCAAACTATCACATGCGATAGTTTTAACAATACATATAGCACTGTAAATGAAATAAACAACATTACAATTTAACAATTCAATCACAACATATTAAACAGCAATTTGAAACTATTTATACAATCGATTACAACAACTTACCATTACAACATGATACAAGTTAAACGATTACAACAATCGAATCAAGATACAAGTTAAACCATTACAACAACTTAGCATTTCAATATCTTAAATCAATTCAGTCACAACATATCAAATATCTCAAGTTAACCTAATTAAATCACAATACAAAGATAAATATCTGAATACAAAGATAACATATTAAATATCTGAATACAATTATAACATACCAAATATGTGAATACAATGATAATGTATTAAATGTCTAAATACAATCAAATCTATGAAATCCATCTAAAATATCATACTAGCAATATCTAATCCTGCAAAAAATAATAATAATTAGATAGGTTAGTATTAAATCAAGGATATGTATCAATTTTGAAAATGAATGTTCTCAAGTAATAATTAAACAAAAAGAAAAGTTAGAAATGTTAACATACCTCTCATGCAATTACTCATCAGGGTCTTGATGGTCGTGAGGGTCCTAAATCTCCTGCGAGTCAAAGCCATGCGGTGTTTGCAGCGTCTGACTCATAGCAGCCATACGCATATGCTCAATAACGCCCTCGTAGCGCAACTGGGTCTGTCAAGACTCTTGAAATTGCTCCTCTAATATGGAGAGTCAATTCTTTAATTCTTCATTTTCATGCTTTAGGGCATCTACTCTACTAGACGATCCGCTGGGACGACCCCTGACTCTAAGAGCCAGTATACGGTCATAAATGACTCTCTCCTGGGACCCTAGAACCTAGAGGGTGAAGCTCTTCTTCCTTCCATCGACCACATCTTAATATATCTCATTTACCTGATCGGTAGAGAGATCCTGCATCTCACCTCCCTCTCTGTCAGGTTGAGACGCCTATGCAACTCTAACAACCATTTCAACCTGTTTATAAATAAATCAATATAAATTAGAAAATTAGAAAAGGTAATCATTTATAATAGTTAAATAATTTTATAATTTAAAATCTTACGTGTAATACCTGCGATCGAGGATCGATAAATGTGTCATCCTTGGACTTGTGTGTCTTAGTAAAAATCTTCCAACAAGTAGAAGGCCGCTGTAACTCATGCTCCTGAAGATTAAAAAATACAATTAAATCAAAATCAAATCATTGCCAATTAAATAATTCTAATATAAATATATTAATTATAAACTCACCGAGTCCAAGGCATGCTCGACAATAGAACGGGATCTAACTGTATGCTTTATGGATTCGGTGCTAGGGCCAGCCAGCACGGTGTTTCTGTTGGCTCGAGCTGTTGCTAAATTTGACTGCCATCTTTCTGCAACCTAGATGGCTTGCCATGTACCCCAAATATCAACTAGGATGAAAGCTGGTCTAACACCCTTTCTTCTGCATTTATAAAGTAGATCCTTGTATAATTTGGCACAAGCATTATTTTAGGTTTCTTTATGCTCGTGCCCTGGCTCCCAGGTTATACTATTTCTACAAAAAATATTAATTAAATTAGTATAAACAAATATAACTTTTGATAATAAAATTGACTTACCAAAAACTTCTCATAGCAGAAGTGTCGCATGTCCTCGTTGATATGCCTCCAAGTATAACCTGAAAGACATACTCTCTCATGAAATTTACTAGATATATAGGCTGCAACTTGGTGGCCATCTAGAGTAAACCTGCATTATAAAATATATAAATATTAGACATATGTTATACAAAATTTTATGAAATAAAAAGTACTAATAACACCAATACTTACCACCCTCCAACAACTCATAAAATAGTCTAACCACCAGGTGTTGCTGCCTGATCGGGCATATCTATATCTGCAAAATGACATTATAACAAATACACATTTTGTAATGTACTGAGTTCAGTACTTATTGTCATCCACATTTTGGTAGGTTGTACAACAAATAAATAACTAATAAAGCCAACAAATCATCATCACAGAATTATCAAAAAAAAAATTCCAACAAACTTAAATAATATGCAAATAATTCCAGTAAAGCATAACATCTATCTTACTATCCTATGCTTAAAGAAAACATTGTTTCACAAGATTTAATGTTGTTCTGAATTAATTTATAATAATGCTAATATTCATTCATCGTTACAATCTAAATCATCAACATTAATATTTTTTTGATCCTCCTCGCTAGACTCAGTTAGTTCAACAACCTCTTCACTGTTTGACATCTCTCCATCATCTATCTCTTGGTAAGAAACATTAGCGTCTACAAGTAAGATGGATGTTGATTGAATATGAGAATCTACTAAATGTATCTCCACTTCTTCATTTTGAAATGCATCATGGTGTTGTGTTGTGTTAGAATTTGGTATTTCTATGGTTGAATGCGCCTTCGTACGATAAACAACTACTCATTCACTAACTCTTTTGGCCTTTATTGGATATTCAATAAAGAAAAACCTGACCCGCTTGGATCGTAAAAATGAAAGGTTCAAACTTATTGAACCTTTTATTTACATTAACCTTGACTAAATTGTAGTTTAAGTGTATTCTAGTTCCTGTTCTGGGAGTCGGATCATACCAAGAACATTTGAATAACACACACTTTTTTATGGGTAAAGCAGGATATTCAATCTCAATGATTTCTTCAAGTCTCCCGGAATAATCAAGCTCTGAGTTATTATTGTTGATAGATCCTTTTATGTAAACACCAAAATTAAATGCCAGTCTTTGTGAATCTCATTGTGTCACGTGGAATTTAAAACTATTAACGTAGTAACCAGAATACACTTGTATCTTACGGAGGGGTCTAGATGCAAGATTAATTATTCTTCCATTTTTTACATTTAATATTCTACGATCACTGACCTATAATAGTATGTATAATATAAATTAGATCAAAATTTGATTCTCCTGTATTGAAAATTATTTATTCTTTAACTTACATAGATTTGAAATCATAGTGTAAATTTTGTCTCTAACTTTTCTTCGACTTCGCTTTGACTGATTGATGGATTTTGATACTGAAGTTGTTGTTCATAAAGACTGTAATGGATGAAAGGCAAAATTTTGGAATACCAAACATAAATAAAAAAAGATTACTAGGAGATTATATCAAGCAACTCATCTTATGTACGATTTGATCTCCTCACAATTCAGGAGTATATATATATATGTTCTTGCAGCATGGTATTCTTGTTGATTTAACCATCTCGAAATAGAAACACCAATTGACTTACCAGAAAATTTGAAAATAGAAAGCATCGTAGGGTCAATTGACTAAGTATCATCAGAATTTCTAGGATTCTTGCGATGTCTGGTACATCCATCGATCTATACTGAACAGGATCAGCTAGTTTTGCCTCATAAGGTAGGTGAACGGGTAGATGTTCCATTGAATCAAAACTTGATGGAAATATACACAAGCTTACATAGTATGACAGGAATATCAGTTTCTAACTTAATCATATCGGCTGCCATAATACAATTGGCAGACAAATATCTGAAAAATAGACTTAGTTCTGTAAGTGTTTGCCAAACATTATTAGGTAGAAGGTCATGAAAAGCTATTAACATAAGTCTTTACATGAATACATAATGGTTATGACTCTTCATTCTAAACATTTTTAACCTATTCATATCCACGCATCATGCCATAATGGAAGTATACCCATTAGGAAATTTTATTTGTTTTAACCAACTAAATAAAGCTTGTTTACCTTCTCTGTCTAATGTATAACAAGCCTTTGGATATTGTTTTGTTATTTCATTCTGATACAATTCAGGTCTGTTAACCAATCCTTTTAATTCCTCTCGTGATTTTACAGTATGTTTAATTTTTCTAAGAACATTCATCACTGTATTTAATATATTATCAAAAAAAATTTCAACAGACATCACATCTAAATTATGTCGAATCAATAAGTACTTCTAATATAGCAGGTCCTAGAAAATGCTTCTTTTCTTCTAATCACATTTGCACATCCTAAAATTTATTTATTTATCTCCTCAGAATTAGGATCATATATTGGTAAAAATCCATAATTATCTATCTGGTCAATGATTTCTACACCTGATTTCATGGTTAGCTATAGTTTTCTGACTACAACATTCTTTAAGAAATTTCTCTTATTTCTTTTGAAAGGATGTTCAAATGGTAAAAATTTACGATGATTATCAAACCAAGATACCTTCCCACTGTATGGTAATGAAAATGCATCAGACTCTGTCATGCAATATGGACATGCTAATTTACCAGCTATGCTCCATCCTGACAACATTGAGTATGTTGAAAAATCACTAATTGTCCATAATAAAGCAGCATGCAAGGTAAAATTTGTTTTACTTGCAACATCATAAGTCTCTGATCCTATGTTCCATAATTCATTCAACTTGGCAATCAGAGGTTACAAGAAAATATCTATTTTCTCTTTCAAATACGTTGGACTTGGAATAAGCACAGTCAGAAACATAAATTCATCATTCATGCACATCCATAGCGATAAATTATAGGGTGTTACTATAACTGACCAAGATGAATATTGCTGTCCTGATTGACCAAATGCTTGAAATCCATCTACAGAAAGTCTCAATCTCATATTACGTAGTTCCATTGCAAAGGTAGGAAATATTATATATATCTGTGATACAAGGATGTTTCCATGCAGGAGAGTCACAAGGATGACACATTATACCTCCTTCGTGCACATGCCGATGATGCCACCTCATGTGACAAGCTGTGGCAGCAGATGCATACAAGCGTTGAAGTTTAGCAATTAAGGAGAAATAATACATAACCTTCCATGCAATATTTTTTTTCTTCCCTGGAATATGACTATAATTCTTGTAACGAGGGTGACTACAAATTTTACATTCTATCAGTTCACTGTCTTCATTTTAATATATCATGCAATTATTTATACAACAATCAATCTTTTCTATGGGCAAACATAAACCTCTTATCAATTTCTTTGTACTATAGAAATTATTAGACATTTGGTAATTAATAGAGAGCAATTCTAACATCAATTGATAAATATCATAATAACATCATTTTGAGAAATGATGTTCTACCTGATGCTCAATAATCTTGCATTAGCTGATAATTGCGAATGACCAAATGGAATACCTTCCTATACTTCTATTTCACTAGCCTTTAACATGTCATATAGTTACTGAACTATAGGTGTTGGTATTTCATCTACATTGGATGGATCAACTGCATTCATTGCGTCATAAACTATTGATTGCATCACATTCTCATTAGATGTTGATTCCCCTAAAGCAGTTGTGTCAGATGAAGAAGCAACCTAAGTTCCATTTCAATCAGACACATAAGACTTCCCATGGCAGTACAAATTGTAGTAGTTTGGAACAAAATAATTTCTACATATATGTACTTTCACGGTATCCTCATCATGGATAGTTTTATTTCTACATTTGAAATGATTACATGGGCAACGTAACTCTGTACCATCCATGCATCTAGATATGACTCTTAACAAAGTTCACAAACTCTTCAACTCCAGCATAAAATTTAGCTCGGATAAATTCATTATCTAATCTATTATACATCCAAGATTTATTGATATACATTGTAAAGACTATAAAAATAAATTTCCATTGAATAGAAATAATATGTAAAACTAAATGCTTACATAATTTAAATTATTTTTTAAGCACTATATAATACTATAAATAGCATTTATATTTAAATTAAACATTCTGTTTGAGTTTTAATATTAATATTACTATCAACCAAAGCAAAAAGTAGGAGGTCACGCCCGACCAACCTATCAAGCGGTCATACTACATAAAATTTAATTAAATTAGTATAGCTTACCAGATGTATTTTTTGATATATTTGTGTTAAATTTGTAACATCAACAAATTAATAGTTAATATATTAACCTTTTTAAATTTACTCTAGTTTTAAAAAAAAATTAATTATAGTGGAAACTAATATTATTATGTATGTCGAATTGTGGAGAAAAATAAATTCCAATAAAACTTCTGATGTGGTCCAAGAATATAAGACAACACTAATCTATATTTTGGTATGATGTAATGTAATATAAGACAACATTACGTTTGGTACGATGTAATGTAATCACGCTTGTAATGTAATCAAGTTTGTAATGTAATGTAATGTAATCTTGATTACATTACTATGTTTGGTTGAAGGAATGCATGTAATCTTTGATTACAAGAATGATTACATTACAGTGTTTGGTGTACATTATTTTCAGTAAGGAATCTAAT